>JANUHK010000299.1:0-49047 GCA_026319125.1 Colletotrichum noveboracense | reverse complement strand
GGAAAAGTGAGGGGAAAGATAATCTGAAACGTAACCTACTGAACTGCTAATTACATAAGGTGCTTACGTAACTATACGTATTACATAATCAATATTATAGTTATAAGTTGTAATAAATAGAGTATTTTTATATAAGGTTTTATACCTTAAATGTTATTAGTTTATTTTGTATAGAATATTAAAGTAAGTTAAGCGTTATTATTATTCTTATATTATTATTATTATTATTATTATTATTATAAAAGAATGTTATATGTTAACAGTTATAATAACCTAGTTATATAGGAGACCTATTTCTATATACTAAGTAGAGAGGTGATATTACCTTATAATAATAACATATAGCAGAATGCTATAGCTTAATAAACTAATAGCTTAAATAACTATAACCTATTCATAATTACTAAGCTGTATTATTTTTATATTTAAACGCCTTTTAGCGCTTATTATAACTATTCTAGACGTAATCTAGCCTATTATAAACCTAGTCTTATTAAAGTTATAGATATTAGAGTCTATAATACTATATTTTGCAATTATATTTACTATAAGATAAAACTATATATTCATTATATTTAGATCTTCACATTAAGCCCTCTTATAGTTATATTTATGAAAAAAGCACGTCTAAAGCTGTAGTTATCGCTTAATGAAGTTTGAAGCCCAGCGCTTCCCAACCAGTAGCGCGTCACAGTCAGCAAGCAGTCGATTAGCCATATCTTCCACACCACTGATCCAGGGAGGAAACAATCAGGAATCCAGATCCAGAATATACTCAACTAGCTTCTCTTTTTCAAGCATAGTCAATTTCTACAAGTTAGGCATAACATCACATCATGATAGTTTTCCCTTTAATCAGCAACTTAGTGTTTAATAATTAACTAAGTAGATCTTTCCTACAGCTTGCGCACTGAGTTTAAGGTCTTTTCTAATAGCCTGAAAAGCAAGCTGTATAGCGGGTTCTTTATTAGGATATGTTATTTTGTGTTGTGGTTGAGGTAAGGTGAAATATGTTGAGGTGTTATAGGTAAGATTTCGTGAGACACTCGCTTGTCTGAGACACTCGCTTATCAACTACGTTATACTATAATCTTATTATAAAAAGTATAAAAGCTTAAAAATTTAATATATATTAAAAAGATATTAGTATTAATAATATAAAGAAGCTTTTTAAGATTATAACCCTCTTAGAAGTTAAAAAGATTCCTATAAATCTTAAATGGAATATAAATAAAATAAGATTTACTAAAAAGATATAGAAAGATAATTTAATATTAAGGTATTCTAATAAACCTTTAATCTTTATTTCTAATTTATATTAATATACTTAGATAATTATAATTAAATATATCTTAATTAATAGTAAATATCTTAACCTCTTTATTATTTTTAAAAGTAAAATAATATAATAATAATAATTCCTTAATAAACTAAATAATTTTACTTCTTAGTTTCTTATATTATTATGAAATAGCTAAATATTAAACTCTATAAGTTTTAAATGGCTAGAGAAGATATTTATATTAGTAATAACAGATAAAACTAAAAGAGTATTAATCTAAATATCTCTTTATTATAAATAGCTATAAAAGCTATGTTTTAGATAATTTTATATAGAAATATTATATAAATAATATCTACTTAATATACTTATTTACTTATTTATTATATTTTATTTAGCTATTTAATATAGTTATTAGTATTTTTATTTCTAAAAAAAGCTTATTGATATTCTCTTAAGATATATAACTATATTTTAACTTTATATTAATTAGAAAGTAAAACTTTCTATATTACTACTCTTATACTTACAAAGATATTGTATAGCTTTATATTATTAAATTAAAATAAAAAATAATAAGTATATAGCTTATTGATATTACTAAGCTACTAATAAGTTAGTTCTTCTATATATTTATTATTATAGATATTCTATAACTTTCTCTATAGTATAAAATATTTATAATATAAAGAAATATTTCTAAAGATAGTATTATAAAAATGCTAAAATCTTTTTATAATTTAGTATTATATTAATAGCTTTTTAATAATAGAATAAAGTTAAAGTTTAAAATTATTAATTCTATTATCTATATACTATTCCTAGAAAAGATTAATAAGTAAGTAAACCTTAATAATATAGCTATAGTAAATAACTAAGAAGTTATTTAATACTTTAAAGCTTAAGTTAAAAATATAAGCTAAAACTATATATAAAAGTTAAGCTAAACCTAAATAAGAAGTTTATAATAGCTAAGTAGATTTCAAACAAGAAATAAGAGGTATAAATTATCTAATTAAATTAGAAATAATATTAATTAATAGTAAATTATTAGATAATAAGGAGAGTATAAAATTATATATTAAAGTTATATATTTATAAAGATATTACTATTTATAATAAAATATAATTATAAGTTAGGGCTACATAATACATGCGAAATCACATCTCTATTATAGGGGGATTCTATTACACAGGGTGGGGTCTTATCACGCTCACCTGCAGTCGCAAAGTCGAAACTTCCAGCTGTCTAAAGCGGTCACCATTTTGAGGGACAATGGTCGTTTGAAGGTTCTGGAACAGAGGCCGAGGGTCGTCCATTTTGAACCACATTGATCCAAATTCAATTTGTCCGTTGGAAACTACACTCGCCCACGACCACGAAGGTCCAGCGTGCAAGTCACGCACCGCTCCGCCTTGTGGAGGTTTGAAGAAATGCCAAAGTAAACACTCTGGTAGCGCCTCTTGCCAGAGGCCGGCGAGGTAGCTTTCCGGGTTAAGCTTGAGTGTTGCCATAAACCATTTTGCAACGCCTGATATCGCTGGAGGTCGATCTCGCGAATATGTCAACTGCTTAGGAAAGAAGTATGACCTGACGATAAGGTGAAAAGGGTGGAAACGAGCCATGGGCGAAGACGTAAAATGTTGTTGCGCCATATAGCGGGCTATTGAGGCCGTCGCAAAGTCGCTTTTGATATTGGTCCGACGATCCTCCTTGCTGGTTACCTTATCGTGGTTCATTTCACCAAGGGGGTCAACCTCGGACGCACGTAGACAAGGGCACTCCCAGTATACCATATTGTAGCAACATTGCAAGACTCTTGGCGCAAGTAGTCGTTCCTGAACTACCCAGACGCGCTCATTCAGTGATCCCAAATCGACGTATGTCTCCCAAGGACCCGCAGAAACCGTGAGATAGTTTTCGTCAGCTTCGGCATTCTGCATGTTTGAATTTGGCCTTTTCTGCAAAACCGGCAGAACTGACTTGGGATTTCGCGGGAAGATGAGACCAGATTCTCCAGAGGTTCCTGACAAGTTCAGCTGTGAGTTTTTGTAGATAGTCTGCATACGGCTGATCTCGTTCGCTTTCTTAGCGATGTCGGTCTGGTTGATGCAAATTGAATCGATCCAAATGTAACGAAATCCGAGGCAACGAGTTATCAGAATAGCATCTTTGAATGTGTTCGATAGACTTGAAATTGGAATCTGCACCGAAAACTCGGCCATATTATCCCAATTCAGCTTAGTGGGTGATGTATCGCCGCATCGATGACTGAGGGTGAGATACTTGATCTCTTCGTGACTCTCCAATACGGCCTCTTGAGAACGTGCAACGCACACTTTTGTAGCATTTGTGCAAGAGAGGGCCTCAATACCACTCCCTCCAAGTTGGTAGTCTCTGAGATATTCTCCATTTGGATCAACATCGACTAAACGCAAGGGCAGGCCAGTCTCAACGCCAGCGAGCTGTTGGTATTGTTGGCACTTATTATGTCTTTTTCAACAAGTTTCCATCCATTGGAAAACCTGTTAGGCCGTACTCTGCGTTATAGTGGAATACCCGATGCTTTCCTCGAGCTTCTTGCATAGTTGAACTGCAGGCGAACAGTTATGTATGGACCATGATTGATCTCGCCAGTAGAACTTCACTTACCTTTCTTTGAATTCGACTGCAAGATTTCAGTCATGGCCAAATACTTGAAGTTTCCTTCATTGGTGTCAATGAACTCTTCCACTTTCATGCTGCCCAATCTAAAGCCAGAGAGCTTACAAGTGGGAGCCAAATAGTTTTCGATAAACTTTTGGTGATGAGGGCCAGCCGCTGCATGAAACAGCAGGGTGCAAAGGTGGCAAGAGTCGGCGAGGGCTTTGCCTGACCAGTCCTTGAAATCCAAGTAGACTTCGTGCTTCTCGTGGTCAATATTTCCTGCATCAGCCAAACCTAACATGCCCCGGCACGAATGACATAGGCGGTCCATTATTTTTCCTGTTCTCTTGGAAGAATTGAACGCCAAATTGAAGTTGTGTGTTGCGATATCGGGCCACGTATCTCAAGGGGCAAATGGCAGAAGAGACTTGTAAGATTTCTACAAGTGCCCGGATGTACCGCAACAAAATTTCGAGTCCCCAGACGGCGGTTTTGATCAAAACATGCCCACAAAGAAATGGGGGATCAATGGTCGAGTGATTGTCACGAGGCTAGGAGACAAAGAAGGGGTGATTGCGAGTGCCACACATGTCAGCATAATATTGAAATGCATGAAGCCCGGGCAACCAATAAGGGGCAGGCGATTCAGCAGCTAATCAATCAGAGGTAAGATTTTCCCATCTAGTGACCGGGTGCATATGTAGCTTTCCGCTAGAACGGGAATAAGGGCTGCTGTCTTGTGCGGGCTCGTCCGACAAAAAGCCACTTGAATGGCAGAACAGGTGGACATGAAGAGTTGAAAGTTCCTTTTCAGACGTCAGCTACGTGCAAATCTACTTCAAAATGATGTCAATTTTCTTGGTTTAATTTGCCAGTCAGACCTCTACCACCCAGATGCGCGCACCCAAACATCCACTATCTTTGACTCGTCCCCTTCGCTGGAATCTACCACCAGATACCAGCCGTACATGGCTCCTGCTACACACGCATGGTTGGGGTAGATCCGGACACTCTGTCCAATTTCGAGGGGTACGGGGGGCAGCTGTTCCTTGCCGCTGCCTTCTGACCCAGTATTCCAGGTGAGAATAGAATGCTCCTGACTGACCCTTCCTACAACAAGTCGATGATCGGTATCGATATCCTTGGCATATGATTTGCGACTGACAACGCCCCATCCCTTATAGGAAGGACACGGCTCTCGCCCAAGTCCAAGCACACCGACTGCAGCGAGTGCTTCAGGCTGTTGACGTTCGCCGTCGTTATAGACGCTGCAGATTTCGGCCGCAACGAAGATAGCAACTTCATCTTCGACGTCTCCGAGGAATGTTCTAGCATGTGTCGAGAGTTGTTGGTTGTCGAGAACGGTGTAGACGCCGGCATGAAGCTCAAGGTCTACTTTGAATCCAAGTAGTTCGCCCTTGGTGACTTCCTGGATGGTGCTCCGAAGGGACTCACTGTCAGGATTCTGTGTCGCATTGACTCCAGCGAAGTTCTGGATCGCGGTCACTTGTGGTGAGGCGCCGACGCTGATGGTCAACTTCTTGTCTTTGTGGAAGTGCTGGGCGTTGCTCTTGAGTGCATCAACACAGCCCTTGATCTCCTCCGCAAGATTGTCCATAGCTTCTTTAGCGCCAGTATCGGCGTAGCTAAGACTGCTGTGGGAGTACAATCCAGTCAGAGAAGCTTTGCCTTCAGCTTCGAGCTGCATGACCTTTGCAATCAAGTCATTCTTGTTGAGACTTGACGGTGGTAGACCTGCGCGGTGGTAGCCAGTGTCGACCTTGAGATAGATTCCAGCAGAAAATCCAGCCTTTTGCGAGAAGTGAACAACAGCATCTAGCTGGGTCGGGTGATCGATCATGAAAGTGATTGTGCCAGGACCGAGCTCGCGCGCCAGATCCGCAGCCCTGGCCGCTTGTGACGGCGGGAGAGGAATGCCATAGAGAACGTTGACCTGCCGGCCGTTGTCCTTGAATTCCTTGAGAAGGGGAAGTAGACGTTCTAATTCGGGAATGGTGGAGACCACGAGCTTCACCTCCGGCGAGTCTTCGCCTGCTTGAAGCCTTGCAAGTTGAGTAGTCTAAGATCCCGGTCAGAACCACAGACCGAGAGTATTCACAACAGTTTTATGTGCACGCCTCGGACTTGAACTTACCTTATGAGTCTTTACATGAGCTCGGAAGCCCACCCCGAGAGCCTTGGCGGCATCAAGCATAGACTGACAGTGTCTCTTTGCCTTGGCAACATCAAGAACGACTGCGGGTTTTGGAACGTCGTTGATTGTCTTTCCGACGTAGAACTTCCGAAGTTCGTCTACCGATGGCGCACGAAGCTGAGGGATGCTCATGGCTGCAGTTCAGGGGCTGTTGCTCAGACAATCCGGCGTGAGGATGGCGTAATTGCTGGGATGTCGAATTGGCCAATCAAGTTGAGAGTACCAATACATAGACTTCAAACTCGACCCAAATCCAGACTTTCCTAACGGATGCAGCTCTGGAAAGAATCGATTCATATATCGCGCCCTTTGGTGGAGTCATGCTGCTCAAAAGGCGCAGTCGAAGGTGGGAGCCGGCGTCAGATTCGGGAGTGAGACCCGCGGGGGATCTTTCAGCCGCCGTCAGCCGGCCGGGGAAGCTCCAATTAGTGGGGACGACATCGGAGACGGACCCCGCACTTGTCCGAAAAAGGAAACATTGTACGACCAATCGCCGAGATTGGCGAAACAGATTCCAGAGCCATCAACGGCTTTTTACTGCAATTCCAGGGTCTTTGATAAGGTTTGCGATCTTCGATTATTTAGAGGCGCGTTCTTCTTGAACAACGAACTCCAGGCAACCAGCAATTCTCGCATGAGATCCACCCCCTGATTAGAGCGAGCATTTCACGCCAACCTGCTGCTTCCTTACACAATGGCACACAGCGGATGTCACGTGTGCCCTGTGGCACTGACGGCCCAGCCCCTCGGCCGGCGCCGGCGCCCCGCTATTGCAATCAATTGCCACCCACCTTCCCGACCCCGGCCATCAAATTTTTGTCTGGCAATGACCAAGCACCGTGGGGCAAGCACGCAAAGGCGTTGTTGACTGTTGAAGCGGATCTGCAATCCTTTCAAGGTGCAGCTGCTGCCCACTGCATCTGCCTCCACTGCCGCTGTTTCCTCACCAGCCGCCCAGTGAGCGATCACCGACTTCACTTCAAGGTACTCATCACCACCTCGAAAACACGTCAAATATGGCCGAAAGTCAGCCCCTTCTCGAGGATCCTCTCTGCGAGGAAGACGTCTCAAAGCACCTGCTCGACTTCGACCCCAATGGCGATTCTGAAAACCCGAGGGAGTGGCCGCTGGCTTTCAAGTGGACCATAGTTGGTCTGCTGGCGTGTATGGCGTTCACTGTGTATGAGACACCACCCACTGCGGTTCAACTTTCAACCAGCAGCCTATTCCTTGGCTTCGTCCACTAACTCGCTCGCAGGACCTTTACCTGCATCTCAGTCGTCCCTGTCGCTGCGCACATCATTGGTGACCTCGACCATGACGACGGCACGAACTCACCAGCGAGCGCTCTGCTTGTCACCATCTGGGAACTGGGCGAGGCCGCCGGCCCCCTTCTCATCGCACCCCTTTCCGAGATCTACGGCCGTCAGCCGGTCTTGAACGCCGCCAACATCCTCTTCGTGACGGCCACCATCCTCGCTGCGTTGAGCACCAGCACACCGCTCCTCATCAGTGCCCGCGCCCTCACCGGCCTTGCTGTTGCTACCAATGTCCTCAGCCCAGCCATCATCGGCGACATGTTCGAGGCTGACCAGCGCGGCTCTGCCATGAGCATGGTCTCACTCGCACCACTGATCGGTGGTGCCGTCGGCCCCATGATCAGCGGTGCCATTGCCCAGACTCTGGGCTGGAGACGTGTTCTGTGGATGAGCGCCGGCTTGGCGGCTACGTGCGAGGTGCTGTTCCTGTTCTTCTTCACGGAGACGTACAAGATGACCATCCTGAGACGGCGCGCCGCCAAGGTGCAGCATGAATCTGGCGCTCCGCTTCACCCGGCCGGCGTCGATGACCATAAGAGCATGTTGAAGTTGTGGGAGTCGATCAAGAGGCCTGGTACGGTCTTGTTCAAGTCCAGCGTTTTGCTTGCGCTGTCGTTCTTTGGTTGCATCACTTTTGCATACTTCTACGTCATGTCCATCACTCTGCCCAACATCCTGCAGGAGGTGTACGGTTTCTCGCCCACGTTGACCGGCCTCTCTTTCATAGCATTCAGTGAGTTCTTCCGTGTGAGAATAAAGCTTTCCAGGCATCATCTAATCGCATTCAGGTATCGGCTCGTTCATCAGCGTCGTCGTCAGTAACTTTAGCCTGGATAGAATCTACATCAAGCTCCGTGGCAATGACCCATCCGGACGCCCCGAGTACCGTCTCCCGCTGGTCGTTGTCGGCGCTTTCGGCCTTCCCCTGACCATCATCGCATACGGATGGATCGCCCAGTTCAAGCTTCCCGTAATCTGGCTTCTCGTCTCAGTCGCGGTGCTGGGCTTCTTCCTGCTAATGTGCTCGCTGCCCCTGTCCGCCTACGTCGTCGATGCGGCGGGCCTGTACAGCGCATCCGCCATGACCGGACTGATTGTCACCAGATGCCTGGCTGGCACTTTCCTCCCGCTCACCACCGGCCCCTTGATCGAGTCGTTTGGCTACGGGTGGGCTTTCACTGTGTTGGGCGTCGGCAGTATCTTTCTGTCTCCGATTCCCATCGCTCTGATGAGATACGGCCACGTTTGGCGCCAGAAGTCCGAGTACACGCGGGATGCGTAACGTATTAATGACTTGATGAGGTAACGGTCATAAACAATCATCACAGCACATGCAGGCACAGCATGGGAATGGAAAAGCTCAACGCTACAAAAGTTTTGGAATTGTCTACTATTCAATGACTCAACTCAGGGCATGGTGCATGAAAGGTTGGAGTTACGTTCAAATTGCATTGGAATTCGAGTATGTCTAAAGCAGCGGAGAAACCGTATCAATAGAAGCGTATTGTGATCGAACCACCTTGCCCCCCCCATTTGACAGCATAGATTTCAACATGAAGCCGTCTGGAAACATTCAAACTTTTCATAGGTGACGGTGTCTCCCGAATGGAGAAGTGGGAAAAGCATGCTTTCTCTTGCACTTTTGCCTCTCCATGCCCTTCGAAAAACGACGTGCGTGTCTCGCCCTTCTGAGCTTCTTTGGGTTTGTCAAGATGTTGAGTAAGACGCATATATTAGGTGCCATAGCCCTTGGCGCAATAACCTGCTTCTCAGCTTGAGTAGATGCCAGAGCAATAATTCTCTAAATATTAGCTGCACGCTGTGCCATCTGGCGAACACAAATAGAGCCTGCGATGAAGACATGACGATCTCACTAATTGTCAATAGCAAGTGAGCAACGCTCTATCCGTATTATGATCGATTGCGGCAGTTCATCTGAGTGCCACGCCATGCCTAATCGCCGAATCGAATAACCGTTGCTACCGAAACCGAGACAAATATAGCTATGATGATGATCTCGCGATAAACTCTTAAACTTCCACGTCTTACCAAAAGAGGGTCTGTGCCCGATCAGCCTGACGTTCATCGCACCCAGGTGCCCGGAGACTTTCACGGACAGACGGGTTCGGTATCGGTCTTAGCCTCTCGGATCTGGCATTGTGAAGTGCCTGAGATGGCTAAACGGAGCGCACCGTAATCCGACATGAAAAGCAGGAGACTATGTGCCACTTGCTTTATGCCAATCTGCCGGTAAGCTTTCTCGGCGATGAGGGGCCGTTACTGGAGATGAACAATCCCGGGACGGGCTCCTGCCTGCGCAGCTGCCAGCACTTTGATCGGCGTTATCGCGGACTAGAGGAGAAACTCCCCGGAACAGCCTCAAAGTATAAAGAAGTGAAGCATACAGGTTCGCTAAAGAAGTTGGCTTAAAACTTCACCCGGAAATCCCGACCTCAAAAACGATCCACAACGGCCCCTCCCGGCCCCAGTTTCGGGGACATTGACGGAGGAAGATGGTGCGCACACGACAAGGGGACAGATTATATCGCGTTGCTTAATATTATAGTCAGTATCAGGAACTCTCCTGCTCGCCGATTACAGGGTTGAAATTCCATGGCCATGAGCTACAATCTTCTCTAGAATTGAACTCAATCGATTGCGGCGCCTGTTGGTGTGACCTAGCCACTCAGGGAGCTTTACTTGTAATCACTGTTTTACCCTGTAGCAGTATACTACGAGCTAACAGATAAAGTGTCAGTCTATATGAGACATTTAGAATATTGCTGTAAAGACATATAAAAATTGCAGCATTCAAGTTGGTTGTCATCTTTTAATGAAGTAGAGCTGTTAGCGTGTCACTGAAGGGCGGAATGACATTGCATATGTAAGCGGTTCCGCCCTTTGTTGACAAGCTCCATTAGTATCCACAAACCTTCTTTTTGCCCCGCCTGTCCGCAATCGCCAACCGATCCTTTTCATCTAATCATCATTCTTTAGGAGAAGGAATTTTATGGTGTTTTCCGCGTTTCCTGTCCAGAATTACTGAAATCTGCGGAAAATGGCATCCCACATTGGTTTGGACCCAACTCTCACGTCCTGAAACCAAGTGCTCGGTCCGAGTCATGGATAACCCACACGAAAACCTCGGCGCGATGCCCAGCACGCAAGACCAATTCCAAGCGGTCGGTTTAGACTTTGATCAACTGGGCATGTTTTCCGATCTCATATCCGGTCAAAGCAACTCGGCAGTTGATTTTCAGAACCAGATCGACAGCGGCATGGCATCGCCATCGTCAAGCATTTCGGGCGGCGTGCCTCTGTCCGCTGAAGTCGAGGACAATGCGGCCATTCCCCCGGGCCCAGCTGAGGCCGGCGGCGAGCCTGAAGCCACCATGCCATCCAAGATTGGCAGCCGCTTCACATCTGGCGCCATCAAAGTTCTGAGGACATGGTTCGAAAGGCACGAAAAACATCCTTACCCGACACCGAAAGATGTCGACAGACTGCAAAACCAAACAGGCCTGGAGCGACTGCAGATCACCAACTGGTTTGCCAACACGCGCCGTCGCAAAAAGTTCCGGCCGCAAGGCACATCGGCTGCGCAAGTTCCATCATGGACGGAGACTACGACTGGCCCCATTGAAATACCAACCCGACGACCGACGCCAATGCCGTTCGAGATGATGAATCCGATGCAGAGATGGGAGCACTCGCCACCGGAGCACGAGCCCGCGCTCGCTTCCGATATCAATCGTGCTGTCGCGGCATCGACCGGACAATCGAGTTTTCCGAGCCGTGCACGATCGCCTGGCAGGTCTTCGGAAAATGCATCGTCCCTTAGCAGTGCTGCGACGTCTCGGTCTAGCAGAGGTTCGAACACCTCTGCCTATTCCCATGGGTCCAGACGGTCAGCCGGGTCGCAGGATTCCAACAAATTCTCAGGCAGGCGGAGGCGTCGAGCCCTCACCAAGATGCAAAAAGGAGAGCGTATCAAGTTGGTGCTGGCGCGCAATACGTACCAGTGTACCTTTTGTACGGAAACATTCAAGACAAAATACGACTGGCAGAGACATGAAAAATCGCTTCATCTTTCATTGGAAGAGTGGGTGTGTTCACCACATGGGTCCACGGAAAACCATCCTGAAAAGGGAGAGGTTTGCGCTTATTGCGAAGAGCCCAGCCCCAGTAAACCTCACCTTGATGAGCACCATCAGAGTGCTTGCTCAGAGAAGCCTGTTGAGGATCGCACATTCTACCGTAAAGATCATCTGCGGCAGCACTTGAAGCTTGTGCACGGATCGAATCAGATGACGCGACTGATGGATAAGTGGAAAGTCGTAAAGAATAACATTCGCTCAGCGTGTGGGTTTTGCGGTGCCAAGCTCGAGACATGGGCAGAGCGAGGAGACCATCTTGCCGACCACTTCAAGAATGGAAGCACCATGACAGACTGGCAGGGAGATTGGGGATTTGAGCCTGCTGTGATGGAGATGTTGGACAATGCTATGCCGCCATGTAAGTGCTGGAAAGCAATCTTGAAACCCTTTAGTTCACGATTAATGATGCATAGATCTCATTCGATTCGAGTCTTTTTCGGCGCTTCCATTCACCGCAAGTGTGGGACCAGCTGATACTGCACCAAGCGCCTACGAACTCCTCAAATTAGAGATAGAGTACTACATACGGAACTACTTTGAGGGCAAGGACAGTTCGCCATCTGATGATGAACTCAAGTACGAGGGATGTAGCATCATCTTCGGCGCAGAGTTCTTTTCGTCGGCTCTTGGCTCATCACCGCCCTCGTGGCTAAGAGATATCTTCATGAGCTCGACTGAGATAGCCACAAAAGCTCGTTTCCGCCCTATGCAGCAGCTGGCTAAGCTGCGCTTGAGCCAGCTCCGCATCAACGGGAAAATGAATATATTTGAAGAATGCCAGCTTGAGTCAGAACTGCGTCATTACATTGGGATGCACGTCACACTGGGTCTGGCTCTTTCAGACCACGAAATCCAGCGAGAGGCTTGCGCAATTCTGGCTCGCGTTGAAGAATCGTCTACCAACCCTTCAAGAAGGTTTGCTGGCTTTTTAGTGCGACTCATTTGGGAATCCAAAGACTGGATTGCCCCTTTGCGACAACGGGGGAAGCAGCACTCTCAAGATGGGTTGTCAACACAGTCTGCTCCGGGACTCCACGCGGATTGGAACGACCCGGCTCTGGACATGGCCCAAAGAAACTTATCAGAATTCAGTAACTATCAGGGAGTTGGGAAGATGGCACCTGCAGCCGATTCCTCTTGGTTTTCACAAACTGCTAGCATGGATGGCTTACAAGATCCTGTCGGGATGGGGCTAGAAAGCACAGCAGAATCCACACAAGACTTCTATATGAGACTACAAGCAGCTAAGACAATCTTCAAAGGGTCGGGGCAGTCACTCCAAGGGTCATGGCAGGGTAATGAACGGCCCGGGGGCAGTGGAATGCCCTTCTTCCTGAATGATAACAACAGATATCGACGTCTTGCAAAAGAGCTTTCCCGGTTTGTCGCCAGCACGATGTCGCCCAATAACCCCAACAGCCATATTCCCACCGATGAGGAGATCCGACACCAGGCGAGATGGGTTCTGTATGATGAGTGAGTAGACCTAGCATAGGATCACCTTTCCTGGTAGCCGATACGCTGACGAGGATACCACAGCGATGATCCCTGGAACCAAACGCCTGCCGACGTCGAGGAGTGGCTGCTGAAGTTTAAGAAGGATGTAGGGCTTGCATAAGCCTAGCTGTCACATGACTTTGGTAGTATACTGATGGGTCACTGAAACGTTAGAGACGGACTACGGGAGACATAGGAGCCCGTTGGATACTAGCTATAACCATAGAGTCGAAAGCAGAAGATTCTACACCTAGAGCCACACTAAAGCAAGTACCCCTGTATAAGTCCGCATCCAGCCATCCGAATGTTCAAACGAAAACGCCGAAAGACCAAATCATGAGAGCGTGTAATAAACTCGGAGCCGTACGCCATTGGACGTCATCGTATCTCATGAAAGTCATCCAGAAATATCTGCCTGTCGTGCAGACCGCCTCCCAACCACAAAAGGTCTACTCTTCCATCTCCTCGGGGTTTTCTTTGTCGAAAACAATCTTGTTTTCGATCTTCCCCAGTCCGTCGATCTCCACAGCCACCACATCACCATCTTTCAAGAATTTTCCCTGAAAATAGCCCACACCAGCTGGTGTACCCATCATAATAACGGTCCCTTTCCTCAAAGTCGTTCCCCGTGAAAGGTGGACAATCACCTGCGCCACGCTCCAAATCATGTCGGAAGTTTCAGTCTCTTGGACGACTTTGCCATTGACCATCGTGCGGTACCGCAGTGCGTGCGGATCTGGAACCACTGTAGGCGACCAGATCGCCGGGCCTATCGGCGCAAAACCATCAAATGATTTACAGTAAGAATACTGGCCTCCTGAAGCGTCGGGAACTTGAAAATTTCGTGCGGTAAGGTCGTTTCCTGCAGAATAACCAAGAACGTAATCAAACGCTTCGTCTTCTGACACGTTTTTCGCGTCTCTTCCAATGATGACGCACAGCTCGCCCTCGTAATCCAAGTGACTTTGCGCGTCCGGATGAACGAATACTGGATCGTTCGGTCCTGCCAAAGCATCTGGCGGTTTCGTGAAAACTATTGGGTAGGCCGCAATTGGGAGCTGCGTATTTGTTAGTAGTTTTCTGGGGTTGCATTGACAATACCACTCTTACATTTGCTTGTTCTGCGTATCTCAGAAAATTGAGGCCTAGACATACGATGCTTGGTGTTCGCTCCAAGGGACACAGCAACTGGCGGAACATGCGTCAGCGGTCATTTTCTCCGACAACAATCCCAAAACCGAGTCATGCCATGTCCGAGTTCTCACCTTCGTTACCGTATCCCTCATATTCGTATTGACGAACCCCTCATCAATGTTCCCGCCTAATCTCTCCACAACATAACCGCTTCTGCTTCTTCGCACCAGATTGCCGTAAAAGACTTGTCCATCGTGATCGTATCTTACAAGGGCTTGGAAGGCCATCCGGGAAAGCGCCACTTTCTTTTCAACAATGAAAGGCATTAGGGCCAATCTCGAGGGGTAACGAGAACGAGCTCAATTTTAAGAGACGTTGAAAAAAGTCCAAGACCGAGGGATAATAAGATAAGACGCCACTCTCTCCTTCTGAGTGTGGTCCTATTATTTTTTTCACTTTGTGCCTTGCATGGAACACCGCGCACACCCGATTGTGCCGTCGGGTGCCCCGGGCTGAAAAGGAAAAATAACGAAACATTAACAAACCGCGGAATGGTATAATGTTCGGCATCGTGGGAACAGGAGCCCGCGGACGGACAATTCAATCGGGCTGCGATCCGCCCTGGCCGCACGCCCCGCGCATCGGCGACGTTCGTCCGAAAACGAATTCCCTGATCAGGTAATCGGGGACTTACAAAGTTGGCGAGCCCCCAACTCCTCCACTTCCCGCAACGTTTGAGTGGTGACGTCGGAGAGGAGGGGAGCAAGGACGTCCGGGAAGATCGGATAACGTGCCAGGATGACAGGATGTCAAAAGTCGACCGGGGTGTGAAGCAAAACGCCGAGGAGCCCGATTTCATGTTTAAATACTTAATCGTCTTTAATCTCAACACTATTCATGTTGCATTGTAGGATATGTTATCGCATCAATGTCTGCAAAAAGCT
This sequence comes from Colletotrichum noveboracense, assembly GCA_026319125.1. Lineage (NCBI taxonomy): Eukaryota > Fungi > Ascomycota > Sordariomycetes > Glomerellales > Glomerellaceae > Colletotrichum > Colletotrichum noveboracense. Next base: position 33,852 of record JANUHK010000299.1, on the reverse strand, counting down.
GGACGGGCGCTTAGCAAGGATTAATCGGAGAGCCGAGGGCGCCGAGTTCGTTGTCGCGGGATCTTCGGTCACTTACACGCGCGGCGAGGCATGACCCGGCCGCCCACAGAACAGCGCGTGGGGCATTGTATGAATATCTTCAGTAGTCATCTCTAAGACGCCGGGGACATTGTTGATCACCTGCCCAGTCCTATAACGTACGGGTAACACCGGTGACCAAAGTAGAAATATCCCACCGGTCATTCGGTGTTTTGATGTCACCGACGCAAGCACATTCCACATGAGATAATCTCAATTGCGCACAGCGCTTTCCGTTATCACCGTTCCTCGCTACAGAGACAAGAACCGCCATTTTAGAGTCATCGACACGTCCGTCCAAAAATCGCGAATGGTGTCGTGCTAAAGTTGGTGTGTATGCACGTAATATTATTGCGACGATGTTGATCCTCCACATGAACCTATCAGAATCCCATTCATGATGGAAACTTCACAAAATATGGAGCTCATCCTCTGCTAGATCTCGTTTGCCAAGAAGGGGCACGGTGAAAGGGTTGAGCGGCTGTCACATCCTGTCAGCTAGCCGTACGGGACGTCACTCGGATGTTGGTGCCGAGATCCATCTTATGTCGCCTGCGTGGTTGACAAATCCATGATCTTGGGGTAATTCCAGATCCCTGGACGACAGCCGTGAAGTCTGAGAAATCTGATCATGGGTACCAGGTGACGGAAAACAGTCAGCTTGGAAGTATGCTGTGCCTCCTAACTACTTGCGGGTACACGGGTCCACAGACTGAAACAACGCGTGCATATGAGTATATTGCTAGGGAACGGTACCCGCCAATGATCTGTCCGTTTGAAAGAAGGTTGAAACTAATATGGGCAATCTAGATGCCCAGAGACGTCTATGAGTGGGTCAGAGTGGTGGTCCTAGACTAAGGCAGATTATGTCGCTTCGGCCTGTTCGAGAAGTTCTGTCGCAGCTACTATCAACAGACTCTTGCTAGCAGCTAAATTTGAGGGTAAATTCAGATCAGATACTTTTGCTTGCTCGGTATTCACACATCCTCGATAGTGCTTCACTTTATTTGTGTGATGTAGAAAGCCAGTTGAGAATCTCTCAGGCATCTCTATTCTCACTCAGTCAATGACTCCCATTACAAATCGCCTCCAAATATCGTATGCGTCATGCACGCAGGTATTTTTAGATGCTCTATCCTCCTTCAAGGTCTGTTCTACAACAAAAGTCCTCTGCATGCTCATGAATGCAATGTTGATGCAAAGTAAGTGTACCGCATATCGCTCTTTATTTATGTATAGGTATTCTCCCACCATTCATAGCAGTTGCGGTGCTATCCAACATCAGCCGAAATAGTCACCCGCTGCGCCCAAGAACTTGCAGAGGCGTCAAACAGTCTTACCGTGCATTACGCAAAGAAGAAGAACCCGCCACAGCCGTCCTTGCGTCGACAGTTTTCGGAAATAGGCTTTAAGAAATGACACCTCGGACCGGTAAGGCATTCCGAGTCGACCGAGCCAGAGAGAAGAAGAGTTCAGGACATAATCAACACGGCTCGCATCTTTGATCAGCACCGTCTTGATGGTAAGTCTCCCCGTTGTGGAGGTGGGGGCGAAGAGGCGGAGAGATGGGATCCGTTTAAAGTTCCCGATCAGCATTGCAGGCGGTTACGCTACCGATGTGGGTTTCGGGCCGCGCGGGGCAGTGTCCACCACGCCGCTGTCCCGCATGCGTTATTCCTTTTTCAACAACAAACAGGACAGATTTTCCGTCCGCGATATTTTACATTTCATCCTGCTCCACGTCATCGGAGGAACAATTACGCCGCTGTAGAAGAGAATATCACCAGAGCGAAAGGATGAAGGTCCTTGTCATCGGAGCGGGGTTAGGCGGCCTCGCCTGTGCGATTGCATGCAAGCGGGAGGGTCTGGAAGTCGTGGTGCTCGAGAGGGCGAACCGCATCGTGCCCGTGAGTTTAATCACGCGATCGAGCCTGAGTTTCGGCTCCTTCCGGAAGAGTCTGCTGACTTGTATTTTGCCTCGTCTTTTAAGATTGGCGCTGGGATCCAGGTACCGCCCAACGGGACAAGGATTGCGCGGCAGCTGGGATATCTGGATAAGTTGCTGGAGAGGGGCGTCATCGTTGACAAGATGGAGCTGAGGCGGTATGCTAACGGGAAGCACCTATTTTCGCTCTCCGCGAAGGAGTGTATGGAACAGTATGGAGACCTGTGGATGGTGTGTCATCGCGCTGATTGTCATGCGGCGTTGTGGGAGACGTGCATGAGTCTTGGGGTGGATCTTTGTCTGGACATGGATGTTGAGAGGATTGATTTCTCTACCAATACGGTGTGGCTCGAGGATGGAGATGACATTTCTGGGGACGTAATAATTGGCGCCGATGGTGGGTATGGTGTCGTCGTGAAGGACCATTGGTTTGCTGATACTAAGCAGGTCTGTACTCAATATGCCGCAACCAGCTGCTCGGAACACCATCACCAGCAGTTGAGACAGGGGATCTTGCGTACCGAGCGTCATTCCCCGCGGCGCAGCTCAAGACACTCAACGACGGAGCCGTAGATGAGCTGTGTTCTCGAAAGCAGGTGACAGTGTGGGTGGGACCCCAAAAGCATACGGTGTTCTACCCTGTCAGGGGCGGGAAAGAGTTCAACTTGGTCTTGATCAGGCCCGACAACATGGCGCCCGGAGAACGGCACATTGAGGGGGACGTTGGTGAGATGAGACAGAGCTATGAGGGTTGGGATGAGACGTGAGTTGGACCCTTTGATCTTCCGCTCGAGCAATTTTCGGCGCTATCGGTGATTGAGAGATTTCACTGGGCCAATGTTCCGGTGAATCAATGAGATTATTGGCTAACCATCATTTACAGGTTGACCAAGCTGATATCTTGCATACCAAGAGTTCAGAAATGGAAGCTGTGCACGCATCCTGAATTGAAGACTTGGACAAAGGTTTGGCATCACAACATTCAGTAAAACGTCATGCTAATATGCCTAGGGCTGTGTCGCTCTCCTAGGAGACTCCTGTCATCCGAGTCTTCCATACCAGGCACAAGGGGCAGCCATGGCTGTCGAAGACGGTGCAGTCCTTGGCAAGCTCTTGGGCTTGCTCAATGCCTCTTCGAATGGAACCACGCCGGCGGAGTTGATTCCGGAGGTGCTTCAGCTCTATGAGACACTGCGCAAATCACGGACGACCGTGAATGTTCAAGGCGCAAGATCGAACCAGAAGTGGTATCAAATACCGGACGGGCCCGAGCAGGAAGCGCGAGATGCCGAGATGGCAGGTGCCAAGTTGGCAGACGGGCTGTCACCCACCGGCTGGAGGTGGATTGACCCGGAATATCAGAAAGAGCTTCTCGGTCATGACGTTGTTGCTGAGGCTGTCAAGGCGTTTGAAGAGTGGGAGGCGGCTAGAGCATGAGGTTCTGGCCTTCATGTAGTAAGCACTGGAGACTTGAGGGATTGGTAATGAAAATGCAACAATCTTTTCAGAAGCACAGGCTAGATTGACTTTGTTCCCTAGCTACACCTTGCCTCATACAACAAGTTTTCGTCATACGCTGCAACTTCTCCACATGCCTGATAAGGTACTATTGCACCCATGACTTATACCCAACCAATTTCGGATCTACTGATACAACATACCTCGTTAAAAGGCCGTTAAGCTACGATAGTCAAAATATTACACAAGAAATTGGAATAATAATCAGATCCCCCACAACATCCAGTCATTTCCAGTCGCTCCTGGTCTCGTAAGACTTCGCTGGTGCAGCATTCTCGCCACGTGCGTTGACAACCCCCACGAAGGCCGTACTATTCCCATCAAAACAGTTGGTTTTGATCGTACTGCTGCAAAGATCGTACAGCTTCTTCTCTGAGATATCGCAGTATTTCATGTCAACATAAGACGCGATGTCATACCCTACCGAATTTGGGTGCTCGCAGATCTCTGTTGCCGTCTGTCCCGGAATTTCAGTGACCACAATCCGTTCCAGGTCCATATTTGCTCCCTGCCTTTTCCTCAAAGACTTCCTGTCCCGTCGCTTCTTCGCTCGCGCGAAGGGATTGTTTTTGTGATATTCCCTCACCTTCCTCGACTCTCCCTGCTCTATGTATATCTCCTTATCGTACACCTTGTCATCAAGGATCAAGTCTGGATGGATGTCAGCCCCTTCCTTTTTCTTGTCCTCGCTGTCTGGGTAGTATTCCAGCGGGGGCTTATAGAACGGAATCCAGCCATTCGGCTTCAAGTTCCTCCACCAGGCGAATCGCCGAGTCGTGCAGAGGTATTTGTGTCCATCCCGGTTGTACAGTGCGATCTTATCTTTCGCGGGCAACATGTCCTTGAGATGGTAGCTCATCGCCCGCGCATTCTTCGTGCCGCTGTGATCGGAATCCAGCCAGACGCATCTCGAGGTCAAGCGATTGACGAGGTCGTGCGTCATCTTGCGATCACTGAAATACCAGCTCTGCCCGCAGGCGTAGCCGGTATCTCCGAAAAAGACCGAGGTGTGTCTGCTGTTCGAGACTTGAATCATGGCAATGCAAATGGCGTCGTTGTCCGCGCTTAGCATGATGTATCCTGGGTCCTCGTCTTTCCTGCCGTTCATGGTCTGTCGGATCACCACCGTCTTTTCGCCCCCTTGTTTCACGTGGCCGGCGTAATGGCCTTGATACTGTCCCATTCGCTGTCCTTCTTCATTCCACAAAGCGACCGAGGGAAAGTTGCCGTCTGCGAGACTGAGTTTCTTGCCGTCGCCGAGGCCGACGGTGACCATGGTCTCTGGGATAGGCTTGCCGAAAGTCCATGCGTCGCTGAATGGCGATTTTGGGATGCCATCCGGAAATTCGAACGAAGCCGGATAGAAAGTGTCGAATCCAGACAAGATGAATCCGCTCATAATTCCTGATGTTGATGGGGGCCACTTGTGGAGATCAGCCACGAGGTCAGCCGTGAACAGAGATCAACAATATCGACGACGATGGCTCCATATGAGAGTATTTGTTGTCTTCAACCACGCTGACCCGAAATGAAGTGGTGCTTCGCTTTTTATACCGCATGCGATCATCTCTTAGCGTTTCTTTATTCTGACCTCGTGCGCTAGTTTATCAGCTTTTCATACAACGGATATGACGTGCAGGTGGGACATCAACTGTGGTACTGAGGGAGCATGGAGTATTCTTTTCAGCTTGGCAAGTTAGTATATTTAATTCTTACCGACACAGGGGGCTCCTCACTGAGCTCATCATAGGACAAAAGCGGCGGAATTTCGTAGTACGCGGAAATATTTGACGTCGACGTCGTACAGTAGGGGTAAACTCAGTGAAAGAAGGCGACGAATTCGTCAGTCATTTGACATTCATCCACTTCGAATACAAAGAATTTTCATTGTCATCACACATGACTCCGAAATTCATGGTCATGATGTGTGCTACTTATCGATGGTGCTCAGTCTTGCTGTCTGATTTGGAAATACATGGCTTTACTTCGAACTTTCTTTCTCCCTTTTTCTTCTTTTCGCCAAACATGTGGTTTTCGACTTCCCGATCATACCAAAGCTCTTTTTCTTTCACAGCACATTCTGAGTTTTCCTTTGTAATTTTAAATCTGAAGCCAATCCCGTTTCCCCTGAATCCTGCACACAGCTGTATTGTATTGTTTCAAGGAGTCCCAACCGCGGGATCCTCTCTCCCATTCGTCTACCCAGCTTCATGACTGGCTAAGTCTTCATTGATCCAGAGAATATTGGCTGTTGCATTACTATCTCGTTACACCCCTTCGTATTTTGCAAACAGAATGACTCAACGTCTTTGGGACAAAATGTCATAGTTTAATACCATTCATCCGTATTTGCAAAACTGCACAGATATGAGATTGCATGAAAGAGATCGATTGACGCCTACATCACTCTACGTGGCCAATCACGTGTGAAATCATGTTACAATCCACTGTGTATATGTACATTTTGATAAGCGAGGGATTATTTCTATGAAAATACTATTACTAAGAGAACGAGATAATTACTATTACATAGCTTCACGACCAATGGGCCTAAAATGCATGTACTTTTCCATCCTTTTATAGCCTCCACCCATCTACCCCCTCCATTCCTTCACAGACCCCAGGGCACACAAAGACCGGTGTTCGGGTCCGGAGCCATCTTGACACCATCCTTCTGACACTGGACGTCCTTCTTGCCCCAGCACTGGGCGCCCTTGAAGTTGTCCCACTCAAGAAACTCGGCGTGGTAATCCTTCTTGGCGCTGACGTTGTTCCAGGCTCGCCATACCATCAGAGTGCCCTGGTAGAGCTTACGGCCATCAGGGCAAGTCTTGCCATTGGTGCCGTTGGGGAGCTCGAGGAGACTGCCCTCATCCCATCCGGCGCAGTCGGGTCCCACGATCAGGCTGACTCCGCCAGACGCCACGGCGAGGGCGTCGTCGGGGTTCTCGGCGCAGACGGTTGTGTCGCACTTGACTTGGAGACACATGTTGCTGCCGTAGTTGTCGCGGAAGGCATTTCCACGCGGAGCGATATCCTGAGCGGTGTCGATGGCGGCAGATGCACAGAGCTGGGCGAGCGCCAGGTAGGACAAGACTTGCCTGTATTCCGTTAGACATTGTCAAAATAGAGGGATGAGGTGCTGAAAAGCTTTGGAATGCCACTCACAACTTGGAGAACAACATCTTGCTGAGCTTTCTGTGGATGGCGACGGCGTTGAGGCGCTCTGACGATCTGCCGGTTGGTAGCGATAAGTTTCTAGGATGCTGGCTTGAAACTTGCAACAAGAAGTCGTCTTTTCGAGAGTATTTAAGTTATAATCGTTCAAGAGATGATAGCCTCAGAAGCTCTGTTGGCCGAAACTACCCGAGCCATTTTCGCCTTCATCAAGACCTTCATCAAGACGTGGGACCGGTCTGACACACGCATACAACTCTCGTATGTGATGGTTTATTGCAAAAGATCATTCAGACATCAGGAAAAAGTTTTACACGAAGGATCAACAGAGTGTTTCAGCGGGATGTCCTGCGCGGGATAATGTTTCCAACGGCTAAATGCTACATCGCTAAGTAGAAAGTGGCTACGACAGGAAATTACCGAAGGCTACTTTTCAAAGGTTATGACAGCCCTATTCAACAAGGAGCCAATGCTACACCTGATCTGACAAGTATGCTTGACCCACTGCGCGACGATCAGATCACTTGGGCCGGCCTCGGGAGGAGCCTCACATACAAAAACACCTTGATGGCCAGCGGACCACCTTGAGGGTCGAGAACCAAATCTTTACATATTAAGAGCCCCATATACAAGAGCCTCAAAAGGCCCAAGTCCTAATAAACTTGCTCAAAGTATACATGCAGAACCCTTACCTCCATCCTGAAACAACACGGCAAAAATGAAAACAACCCGAAGCTCGGGCTAAGCTTGACATCATTGCCGTGTCTTGTTCCCGCCGCAATGCCACCTCGGGATCCCACAACAGCTGACATGTAAATAAGTGTGTCATTGTTTCATTCATTAGACTTTCGTACAAACAACTGTCAAAAGCCGACAATTGCTGGCGATCAACAAAAGTGGGAAGAAGACCCAAGGTTACATGAAAGCGGGTATACTTAGTCAAGTTGGTGCAGGCTCGGCAAACCTCACTTTCTGAATCAGAACCGGCAGGTAGATCCGCAACGAAAAGTCTGCCCCAATATAGTAAGTTGTCAGAGGCCGCACGTGCAGTATGTCTCTTTTGGGATGCGGCTCCGCAGAAACTGATGTCGCGCATGAAGACATGACGCGCATTGGGGTGAGGGCTCCCCTGAAGCGGGGGCAGACACCTTCATCTCTCAACTCAGGTCAACTCAGCGCAACTTGTCCTAATTCAGGTTGACGAACGATTCTCTTTCCAAGAAAAGGGAAATAAGTCGCCTTTCTTGGTTTAACCTTACGAAATTCGGAATAGAGGCCTTTCCTGAAAAGCAGTTATCTGATCATCTAAAGTTTTCGGGTGACCCACATTGTAATGTTATCTGATCGACGAAACTTTTCGGGTGCTCCGTGAACCCAACTATATGTGCTCAACTAAGGTTTTTTAGGTGCTCCGCATCGTGAGAATTGCATCCGTCGCACGATATTATTCTCGTCGATACTACGGCACTTACCGCCGTGAGGCTCGGACGAGAGTCAACATCGCCGAGCTTGGATTATGGCACGTCGATGAAATACTGAAGCAATGATTATAAGTAATACACGATAACTTCACGATAATGTCTTCTTTTTTTTTTTCTCTTCATCGGCACACAAGTCAAGAATTAGACAGCCGCACTGTCCTTTCCGGCCTATTTCTCTGTAACTGGCACGATGTTGTTTTCTAGTTTCACTCTTTTGCTGGCCTCGGCCACAGCGGCGACGGCCCAGGCTCTGACGCCTGCCGCGCCTCCTGTGCCCATCGGCAAGGTTGACTGGAGAGCAGTCAACTGCAGCGGTGTCATCGTCGACGCCAAGGCCTTGCCCGACAAGCGATGGGAGGCGGCTGGTGCATCGGATGCCCTCCAAGAGGTCTTCGCTGCGTGGCGCAACTACACCACCGGACCTGACGAAGTCAAGTTCCAGTTCAGCGAGTTCGTCTCTTGGTACTTTGGCGGCCCCGAGGAATGGCACTGCAAGGAGATCTTCGACGTGCCTTGCTCGACCACGCTCGTCTGTGAGGATACCAAGTATCCCGCTGGACATCTCATCCTCAACTCGTTCTCCAAGCTTCACCGGGTTAGTTGCACAATTACTTCCTACTCTTCTTTCTTGTAACTTTCCTCCTTCTGGTTTCATACTAACAAACATATCAACAGTTCCATCACCGCTACTTTGAGGCTCTCAGCCTGGCTCAGCAGGACATTCAGTCCGAAATGGACCTGTTTGCCGAGTCTTTCTCCGTTCCGCCTCCCAGAGACGAGTCCAAGGACCAGACCAAGAGAATTCTCCTCAACGTTGCTTACGGTGTGATCGGTATTGCGCAGGCCTACATGAACAACTTTTGTAAGTTTGCAGCCCCGCCGCAGAACTAACTCACACTTGACAAATCATGTCTCTGACTTGAGTGCGCAGTCATCTTTGCAAAGCCTGTCGAGCAAGCCGCTGGACAGATGATCTCCCAGGTCTGGCGTTCGCAATTGACGACCACCCTCAGTTACAGTATCTTCACTGGTTGGGCCATCGGAAAGGACTACATGCTTCCGTAAGTGACGGCCTTCCTTTAGACCTTTCTAGGAAATGTTGCTAATCAGACTCGGCAAACAGAGGCAAGGACCCCAAAGTTCAGTACGGCTCTCTCGGTGCCATGATGGGCGACGTCTTCGACAGCTGGAAGGCCACCCAGACCGCCTACGTCGACAACATCTTCTCTCCCAACAACACCGAGACCGAGAACTTCCTCATCGCGGCTTTGGACAACGGCCTCATGGGTGCCACCCCGGATGACCTCAACGCCTACGAGATGTCCAGGATGGTTCAGAAGCTGTTCTACCCCCGCTTCATGGTGTCCATCTGGCAGACTCGCAAGTGGTCCAAGAGACCCTTCGTCCTGTAAGTCGCATACATACCAAACACCTTTGCATCACCTTCTTACACATTTCTACAGGAAGACCAACTTGCCTTGCAAGATGGCCACGGGCGAGAGAGACTCTTCCCTCTGGCCCTTCCTGCCTGACAGCGACCACGCCAGAGCCGCCGCCTGCTACGAAGACAGACTCTTCTACCTCGTCGACATCAGAAGTGAGGGCGTCAAGCTGACCACCGAGTACCCCTCCATCCGCCCCAACATCTTCAAGAGCAAGCACTGGCCCCTGACGGCGCTCTTCGGCACGGAGACCATGGACGGCTCCCGCTACGGCGGCGTCACGAAGGAGGACATCGTCGCCGCCGCCTACGGTGGCTGGGTCGAGGGCGGCTACAAGAACAACGTCTACCAGCCCAACTACACCGACGTTTCGCCCCAGGCTCAGGCCAAGCTGTGGTCCGACCAGGGCAACCGAAGCCCTGGCTTTGTCAACATGACCTTGTGCCAGAACATCTACACCATTGTCGGCAACGTCGTGCACGGCAAGCCCGAGCAGAACCCCTCGTGGCCCTGTGCGCCTCTCTCCGAGATCAAGCCGCTGCCCCCTGCTTGATCTGGTGGGGTGTATTAAGATTTTCCTTTTCTTTTGAGTTGGAAGGGTGGTAATGATCTGGAAAGGTTTGGAAAATGTTTGGTGGAAAAAGTCACTCGTTCAAGTTCGGCTATCTAGCCTGATATGTCTCTCTTAGATTCAACTGCAGTCTAATCATAATGTAATATTTCTTTGCGTCTTGTATGTTCTGTCGATGAGGATTCTTTTGAGTTCGACTTTCAACTTCGACACGCTCTTCGACTTTCCACTAGAGACTGCGCAATGCAAGCAGAACCAAAAGTGATGTGTTTCGTTGAAACACGAATATCAATAAGTTTCCTCGCATTTATGAATGCAGTCAACCTCAGTGGCGTGGCATTGTCAGCTAAGTGGAACTTGGTTTGGTCATTGGACGGGAACTTACCATTATAGTATGTCATGTACCATTACAGAGAATATGATTTCCCCCATTGTAAACGCAGCCCTTTATGCACTCTCGCAATAATCGAGGGCAGTGGGCGCTGCACGCGACAGCGCTGACTATGGGCGAGAAGATGAGTGCAAGTGTAATGAAAAACGAGATGTGATTCGGGGTCACAAGCACCGAATTCGACATGATAGAGGAAGGGAAACGGTTGGGCTCGGACCGATTGAATTGGAAGCATGCATGAGCCAGAGTAGGTAGACTTGGGACTGATGGCTACGAAAACAATCTTTTTTTACTTGCCGAACACTAGGCGTCCTGTAGCTCTTATAGAAGTCTTGCTTAGTCCCTTGATTGTATCTTGTTTGTCATACTGGCCTCGACCCGATTTCAAGTTGTTTGACGGAGACTTGACAAATTCGCAATTCCCAAATATCCTGTCTTTGTCTTAAGAGACATTGTCAAAATTCTGAGTCAGAAATTACATAGACTTGGCTTCCATGCCACGCTTATCAAATACCAGGGATACTGAAATAAAAGTCATCTTGTGAGGCCTATCCTCTGCACACATGACTTTGTCAATGCCTCTGCAGTCGACTCACGAGGTTCGTAGGCTGCGTTGACAGTGCTCTGGGATACACGAAATCTGGCAACTTAGTCTCGAAAACAATATGCGACTAGTAAATCACGGCCATATGTCGAAATAAAATGTCGATCTGAAGTGCTTCTGCTTGCTTCCGTCTCAACATCGGTCAAAGTCGCGCCTCAAACCACTTTTCCAAATTCCCAAGGCAGGCAGCACTCGTTCATATACTGAAAACATTCTCTTATTTTGTTGGATGAGGCAGCTGAATGTGGCACTGCAATTAGTGAGGTGACTGCCAGATCTTCAAGACTTCGTAGGCTAGATCTTGAAAGGTCAAACTAGGGTTTTTGCTTTGATTTCTTTAGATACTGTCTCAACCAATCTTGCCCTTTCTTGCACTATCCGGTCTGCAGCCAGCATTCATCTGATTGGGCCCTGATTTAAAGTGCCATCTGAACCAATCCGCTATGGATGTGGTTGCACTGAAGTTTCTTTGGCCCGGCGCCAGGCCGGGAAACGCAGGTGAGACGGAACGTCTTCCGGGCCAGGGTCCGACCGGGTTCCGCGGATGGCCCCGGACGACCTACAGAGGCTCCGTATGAAACCCCGTCGATACGATCCAGGCCCCGTACAGTCTTTGTTGGCGGCATTGTCCGAGCAGCTGCGCTCTCCATATCAGTAAGGTATTGAATCGTTTTCGATATTCGACGTGTCAGACAGTTAGCAGGTCCTGTTTCATCTAGGCCGTGCTGGCGGTGTGAACGACACGATCGAGCAAAACGCGTCCGTCAATCTCAATACGACCAAACCATGCAACCCAACACACCCCAACAACCGAGGTATCCGACATTGGAAGCATCAATAATCCCTCCGTCCCTCCGTTGGCACAGATCCGAGCCCGCCCATCCAGCCAAAGACCACCACAAAGTGTCTTGCCATCCCGTCACGCCAAAAAAGGTAAATCGCGTCACGCCAACTTTTGCAGAAGGCTAATTTATTCTGAGCCGAGGTCCAGCGTATCTTGCTCACTAAAAAAAATGCCAATTGGCTTGGGCAGGCACGCAGCGATTAAACGCCGAACCCCGTCCGCGGGTGGGCCCCCACGCCTGGGAAGGGTGCCTTCCCTCATCCCTGTCCCGGTATCGTCACCGCATCCCGTCCCAACGCAAACACACACAACCGCAACCCCGTTGGGGGGGACAAGACGGCACACTATCTTTAGCGTATCGCAGCAGGACCACCCAGCAAAAAGATAATTTACCAGATTCAAAAAGTAGCTAGCCCACCCACCACCTCCATATGCCTCCCCCTTCCTCCGTCCTCGCTCAATGCTCCAGCACACTCTGGTGCATCATCCGCTCCCTACCCCTCTGGACCGTCGTCCTCGTCGTCGTCCTCCTCGGCGCAGCCCGCCAGCTCGTGTTCCCGAGCACCAAGTCCGCCGATAAGAAGCGATCGCCGCCGCCGCCCTCATCGCGACCGCACCGCAAGACTCCCTGAGCAGGAGAGATCACGAAAAAAGAAAACTCAGAAATGGCATCCGCAATCGCCAAAGCAACCCGCACCGAGGCGGACATGGACCGCGTCCCGGTTCGCGTGGTCCGCTTCATCCGCCTCGCGACGGCCGGCGGCCTCGCCTACGCCGCGTACAGGATTCACTGGCGCATGCTGCTAGCGAGCTTCTTCACCGGCCCGGGCAAGATCAGCCGGATCCTCATGCTCATCTTTGCGCTGCTGAACCTCAAGAACATGCCCTTCGTCTGGACCGTACGGTTTCCCCACTCCCATCAAAAGCTCGAGAAGAACACCAATCGTTAACAACAACCCGCATCACAGTACCGCGTATGGCACGCAATCCTCTACCACCTCTTCATCCGCAAATCCCCCCGCCTCGGCCCGCGCTCCCTCTTCCGCCCCATGATCTCCCGGTCCCACGCCCCCATCATGGAGATCGACTACAACGTCCACAAGTCCAACTCGACCTACTTCTCCGACCTCGACGTCTCCCGCACCCACCTGTGCACCTACCTCCTGCGCCCGGGCTTCCGCCAGCTCACCCACAACGCGACGACCAACCTCGTCCTCGACCCGCGCTCCGGCAAGCCCGCCAGGGGCTCCCTCGGCATCATGCTCGGCGCCGTGCACTGCTCCTTCCGCCGCGAGATCACCGCCTACACGCCCTACGAGATGTGGTCGCGCGTCCTCGCCTGGGACCGCAAGTGGCTGTACATCGTCACGCACTTCGTGCCCAAGGGCACCGCGCGCCCGACCGAGTGGCTCGACCCCAAGTTCGGCGGCGCGCGCGTGCGCCGCGGCCCCGGGAGCAACACGGACAGCAAGGAGTGGGAGAAGAAGATCTACGCGACCGGCGTGAGCAAGTACGTCTTCAAGCTGGGGCGCCTGACGGTTCACCCGGCTGTTGCACTGGAGGCGAGCGAGCTGTTGCCGCAGAGGCCTGGAGGCTGGCAAGGCGGGGAGAACGGTGTTGGGGACGAGAGTGTCGATTTGAGCGAGGTGCAGAACGATAATACGTGGGACTGGAAGATGGTTGAGAAGAGGAGGCGCGAGGGTATGGTTTATGCGCAGCAGTTTGCGAACATGGACGATTTGCATGGCTGGCTTGACGGCGCTGACGGTGGTGATGGAAGCGCATTGGGCGTTTTTGGACTTGGTTAGAGGTGGGAGAGTGATGATACCCGATAGAATAGAGTGGGGGGAGAGACCTGGAGAACACGACACAAAGCAGATCCCACTTTGAAAGGTGCAGACCAGAAAGACATCCTTAGACTTCGTCATAGATCTTATTATAGAGCTAGATAGATTTAAGTGTACAGTTACACGTTGCATTGATTGCTTAAATGACTAGATTTGTTTTCCCGCCCAACTCCGCGAACAAAATCCTATGTGTATCCGTCTCGCCCCCTACACAGGCTGAAGAAGAACGGCCCAAAGGCCAAGGTATCCAGGCAACATCTCAAAGAGACTTCTTAAAGGGCCAGAGCGGCAGCGGCAGCGAGGGCTCCGGCCCAGCCAGCGACGTGCATGGTGGGGGCGGCGGCAGGAGATGAAGTGCTCGCGGCCGCGGCTCCGGTGGAGGATGCGCTGTTGGAAGCGGTACCAGTGGAAGTGCCGGTAAGAGCGGCGACGGAGCCAGTTGCTGAGACACCCGAGGAGACCTGGGAGCAGATCTGCTGGGCCGTCAAAAGAACCTCTGTTTTGTGCTGTTAGTCTACGTTCCCAACCTCTCTTTCGATGCGTTGATAGGAACATACTGGTCTGATCATCCGCACTGCAGCTTGACTTGGATAGACAGTTGACGACGACGGGCGTCAGCTGGTCCTGCTTGGCGCAGGAGCAGGCAAAGTCTGAGATATCGCAGTTGACGGACGTGGCAGCGTCACGGATACATGTGACGGCGCAGGTAGGAATGTCTGCAACGAGCTCGTCGACGGTCTTGGCGGCCGCGAAGGCAGCAAGAAAGGCGGTGATGATGGTGTACTTCATCTTGACGACCGTGTTATGAATTGACGATAGACGTGCCGTGAATCGGGTTCGAGTCGTTCGCTAGAGCTGCTGGATGGCTGTGTGGTTGAGCGAGCGTAGAGACGAGTGATGCAGATGCGTAGGTGTTGCTTGATGTATTCCTCCAGTCGAGACAGAGCTGGGAACGAGGGGGCTTTATTAAAGGCGTGGACGGATTTCGCCAAGACTGCAGACACAGCCAGCCATTTGATCATGGAAACGGGATAGGTCTAGAGAAGCGACTCATTGAGAGCATCCATCGCACAGCCGGATACCTGGCTAGTTCCCCTGCGCCAGTGTGTCGCACCCCGGATTAGGCCACGAGCCGCTTCGACGGATGGGATAGTGATAGGCAGCTTCCTCTCAGGCGAATGGAGAGCTCCCATGTTTGTCAAGCTGCATGACATGCTGTCTCTAGCTGCCACTCGCGGCGAGTCCCAGCTATGATCGGCCACTACGGCACGCTTGGCACGAAGCGTCTGTCATTTTGGCGAAATAGGCCGCTTGGACTGGTTCGCCGTAGTCGTTTGGCTCGTCGAAGTGGCGCTGAGGCTAACCCCCAGAGTCGTGGTCTGATTCGAACAAAGAGGCACTAGAGGGGACTCTAGGTGAGTCGGGAGCATCCATTCTGAATCCCCGAGCTGGTGAGGATCCTCCCAAAGCGTCAGGGCGCTGGCCTGAAGGGAGATCCCGGCAACTCAATAGGAATTCTGCAGAAATACCCCTTTTCTCTGGAACCCGATCAGATTTTGCTGTTGATCCATTGCAGCGACGGCCTGCCTTCCTTTCATTGAGACCGTCTTCAAAGGCGTAAACATGGATGTTGACGTCGATGATTCAGGGTCGCGACTGGGTGCAACATGGAGGAATGCTGGAAGCTCAAGGCACATCGATTAAGCTCATCCGCCCCTGGCCATCTGCTGCAGGACACAATGGGTGGAGAATTGGCGTCTAACCAATTAGAAAACCGGTCTTCTGGCGCACGGAACGCAGAGCGAGCTCCTGCATTAGCCTGTCCGTCGCTCGTCGTGGTGTGTGGTCTGTGTTCTTCCCGTCGTGCCGTCCAAAATGCTGAAGACAAGACGAAAAGTCGCAGTAAATATACTAAATCGTCCCTGTATGAGGCAGATTGAAGCCTCTGGCAATCCTGCCGCACAATTTGAATGCCAGCAACCGCTGATATCCAACTTCCAGCTCCATCCCGCCTTGTAGTTGAAGGCCGTAATGGTCGAGAGGCGATACTGTTGACGTCTCGTCTCGAGTTGGATGCTTGGTCTGGATGCATCGAGTAGAGAAGCGTCAATAGCTTGCCGCCACAGACAGGACCAAGCCACGTTGGCCTATTGACCGAGAACATTGGCTTGCTCAACCTCTTGGTCAGTTTTGTGGACTCAGGCGCTCTGCCATCATCCGTCAACCCGCCTAGAACAGACACTATTGTGGATGAGTTGCATCAGTGGTACTTTGCCATCGTAACCGTCTCAGCGGCAGGCGGATGGCCGTGTCACGCTGTTGTACAAATGCCAATCCACTTCAGGCATCTGGCCCAGCCGGCACCGAACACTGCACGAGGCGTAGCATGCTGGTCACCTCGAAACGTGATGGCTTTTGTTTTGTTCGAAACGTGATGGCGAGGCACTAGAACTGCCCGTCAACCGAAACAAGCAGGGCCATGATAGGAATGGGGTAGAACCCCAAGCAAACTATGTACTGCTGCTTTGACGATAGTTGCGAGAAAAATCTCATGCCAACGGGAGGCACCTTAACCAGCCTGTCGGGGCGGCACGTTTAGGGCAACCCGCTTCGGGCGCAGTGCAAGGTCATCCCGCCGGTTGCCCTGAACGTCGTAGCAAGAACGCAAACGGAATGCTGAGGCAAGGTGAACGAATGAGAAAGGTCAACACGAGACATTCGTTAGCACGTGAGTTGATCCGAATCCGAGCTGCCGCCACTAGTCTCAAGGGCCCGGCCGCTTCTTGAATGGCCTCGCTTCGCTTCGGCGAGCTTGTCTCAGGCACGATCTTGCTCCGTCTGTCTGTTGGATACCAAATCGTGAACATCTCTGTTCTGCAGGTTGTTGCCAACAACGGCGCATCCAGCCGCTAGCGACAGATAACACTCATCAACAGGCACATCATCGCCGACGGGGCTGAGATCCTGTTTGTACTGAAGTGCGGAATGCATCGGCTCTCATCTCGAGAGCGCAACATGATGGACTAGAACGCCAAGGGGACCCCAGATGATCTGCTCAACTCTTTGTCGTCCACTGCTGCATGCGGCCGCAATTCAATCGATGGAAAGTAACGACAATGCGCCTCCTCGATTGTAGTCGATACGTGGTCCAGACCTCCCGTTGAGATCGTGATTGTTTAGTGTAGAAGCCGGCCGAAATCCAGGACCGCGGTTCCCCATCGTCATAAATGTGGCACGCTTGAAGGCTTTCTCCGACATTCATTCCGCTTCGTTGTTAGACCCAATTCAGGCCAAGGCCTCAGATGTGATCCACGTTGACAGAGGGGCCATCGATGGAGCCAAAAGTGCCAGTTGTCAGTCTTGACGTTGGGCAGTAGTCAGTCGGAGGGTCGAGAGGCGCGAGCGAAGCCATTTCGAGTCTGGGTGGGATGAAGGTTTAACCGAACTTGACTTCAGTAGAAGATTGACGCCATTGAACCGCTCACGATCCAAAGGCCCAGTCCGTTGGTTGAAATGCCAATTCCCAGGCTTGTTGTAATGAGGTTGGCGCGGTTGGTGGAAGCAGAGAGAAGACGGGGAGCAGCTTGACAGCTCACGTGCAGGGAAGGACCCCCCACAGTGTCAGTCCGTGCGCCGATCGTTCGTCTTCCACGGTGCTCACGGTGCAGAAAGATGCCCCTCCATTGCAAATGACCTAGCAGCGGCCGTCGCGGGGCAGCCGTCCGGGCTCAACACGCCAAACCGCCAGCCTTCTTCCACAACGCGACAACTACACACCGCAACAAGACGAGACCAGCCTCACATCGCAATCATGCCGGATCAACCGGTCTCCGTTCTATTCGTCTGCCTCGGCAACATCTGCCGCTCAACAATGGCTGAGGGCATCTTCCGCCACATTACCCAGAAGCCGCCGTACAAGGGACTCGTCTCTAAGGTGGATTCTTGCGGTACAGGTACGCGCCATACGTCATGACAAAAACAACCCGACTTCCGGACAGCACCACTGACAAGAACGAACGAAATGAACAGCGGCGTACCACGTTGGCGATCCCCCAGACGAGCGCACGATGATGACACTTGAAGACAATGGAATCATGGACTACCGTCATTCCAGTCGCAAGGTACGTCCGTTTTACCATGCGATAGCGCTTGCGAAAACCGGATAGCCGCTGACTGCCCTATGATTACCAACAGGTCTCGCCCGCCGACTTTGACAAGTTCGATTACATCTTCGCCATGGACAGATCAAACCTCCAGGATCTCCAGAGGCTACAGCAGCGTGCCCACTCGGACTCCAGGGCGAAGGTGATGCTGTTTGGCGAGTTCTCCGGAAAGCAGAGGCCAGAGACCGTGTCGGACCCATACTATGGTGGCGACGAGGGATTTACAAAAGCCTACGAGCAATGCACGCGATTTACAGGCAACTTCCTTAAGCACCTCTTCCCCGACATCGACCCGAAGGCATAAGGAGCGTCTGCTGCTTCTTGGGAGAAGGCTGAGTACGGGCCATGGGAGAGGATCTCGGGGGAGCTCACGGGATTGCTCGGGGATGCGTGACAATAGCCGCGGCAGGCTACGGCCCGTTGCTTCGTCGCCGCAAGAAGGGGAAAAAAACTTTGACGCTGGTGGACGAATTGTCAACGGCTACAGCGCGAAGTCCGGCAGCGCGACTGGACAGGGGGCAATTGGGCGGGCCAACAGGATACCATACCATAGCCAGGGTTGGCCGCATGGTGAAATGAGCATCGCTGCACTGCAGATTTTATATACAGGCAAAGCATGGGGCATTTGAGAGCGTGTCTGGTTTGATTCCACAGCAATATGCATATAGAAAGATTACATTTCCACATACCAACCAACGGCCGATGCAGCAGAGACGTTAGATGAAGATGGAGACGTGTGAAGGTCAAGAGCACGAAGAGGGACAGGTGCCTAAGCGAGATGGGATCGGGAGGACGGCTACTTAGCGTCCGTTCTGCAGCGGCGCCTATCACGGGATAGAGGACGGGTCTGCATAATGGTGAAGGGCGCTTGACAGGAGCTCACTGTGACGAGGGCAAGCAATCTGGCCATCTGGCAATCTGACGCCCCCAAGATTTCTTCAGGTTCTTCAGCCCTACAGACACATGGGGGTTTAGGGCCTTGTCGTGGCCGCGGTGGCCCGGCCTAGTGTGGTGGTAGCGGCTGGCGGCTGACAGGCTTGACGTCGAGCTGAGATGTCACTTTGGCGAGTAGCATGGACGAACATGTGGAGGATTCACCGGTGAAAGGCAACTTTGCTGACGGCAGATTTCTCTGCACCGGACGAGTGCGAATGGACAGGCTTCGGGGCTGCAAACTGACACCTTCGCTTATGGGAATGGTGCTCTGACTAAGGCCCGGGTTTCCAAAGCCAAGATGGGCTACTCGTGAACCTCAATGTCCTGTATCTGTAGCGCATCAAAGTTCGAGGCTGGAATTCCGAAGTCTTACCCAGGCCCGGCAGTTGACTTGAGCCCAGCAGCTTTCACTCCGGATACATCCATCGTACCTACCTGACGCGAGGTACGAAGTAGACGAGACGACGGCGGTGAAGAGTAGAGAAAAACGAAATTGCGCTCTTCAGATCCTAAACCTTGTTCTCCATCAATAGCCTTGATTCAGAGCTGTTTCTGAATGCGAGGCGACTCCTTGGGCTCCATATTCAATTCCTCTCTCCTGGAAATTTCAGTGATTGTCGCGCGGTTGCAGAGCTGCACCTCCAGTCACGATCCTCAGCGGTTACTGGCCCGAGGCAGTTGGAGCTCATTCGAGGCGGGCCAATGAGAAGCTGCCAATAGCTGATGGCAGCAAATCAGGTGCGGGCCCGGGGGTCAAGAGTGGGGTCATTCCCGCCAAGTCTGCTCTGGGCCTAACGTCAGCAAAGTGGTACCTCGTTGTACCTTGCACCTTGCACATTACCTTGCACCCGACGAAGAGATCTGGGCCATGTTGCAGCCCCCAATTCCCATGGAACAGAAAAGTTAGAGATAGGTCCAGCCAGAAGAGAGGGCGCTGTCAGGCCTGGACTGGGCAAGTTTTGGCGCTTTTTGTCGAGTGTAAATGACCTCGTAAGGCGGGCGGGGATCACTGTACCCAATGTCGGTGCGACAATGCAGATATCAACTCCGTATGCCCCCTTTCGCTTTCCCGTTTGCGGTGGGATAAGGTGGCTCCTTCGTACAACGAGCCCCTCCTTGGACCTGCCAGGCAGGCAGGTACGGACAGCTATTCGGTGAAGCCAATGCTGAGTGTGGTGTCCCCCTCCAGATTGTCTCCTCCTGTTGCTCCTCCTTCCCGGCTCGTGCCTTTGACACCCAGCTCTTTTATCGCCTTTTCCTGCCTCTTGTGTGTGTCGTGCTCCATCCCGTAAGCCATCCATACCTTAAGGTACCTGTCTCTGTGTCTGCTACCTTACCTCCCTGGTCATCCCATCCCATCCTGCCCATCCCATTCCGCTCTGTCCTAGCTCCCAGTCCTAGGTATCTGTCCTGTCCATCCTCCTCCACCAGCTACCAAGTACCTTAGCTCCCGCGCCTATTTACCTACCTGCCTGCTACGTACTACATCAGCTCTCTCATAAGGTATCCTATCCTACTGCTCAATATCTATCTCTTCCTCCCCTCGCTTTCCATCTTTTCCCTACCTATCTTACCTCCATCTACCTCACCTCTCCCGACGCCCGCCCGCACGCACGCAACCTTGCAACCTTCCCGGAAACAAAAGGGGAGACAAAGACGAGAACAACCCGCCTCCCGCGTCCTGGCACTGCATTGTCGATACCACAGGAACCTGCTGTGTCCAGCAGATCATTATATAATACCTCCCGCCTGATCGCCGCCGCCCACTTCCCTCGTGGACTCGGCTCTGTCTGACGGGCCATTTTTCTCTTCGCAGCTCTCGCTACCCTGTCTGTTCCGCAACTGTCGCATCGCATCGCATTCCTTGCTCGCTTCCCCACCTTTGCCTCGATTGACTCGCAAAAGATACCCCTCGATTCTCGACACCATTCGACCAAGCAACATCTCCAACCGCTGAAAAACCAACACAGCTTCACCAACCGATCCAAAAAGCCGCAATCATGGGTGACCTGCAGGGACGCAAGGTTTTCAAGGTCTTCAACCAGGACTTCATCGTCGACGAGCGCTACACCGTCACCAAGGAGCTCGGCCAGGGAGCTTACGGCATTGTTTGGTGCGTGCGACTCCTTCTTTCTTCCCCTCATCCTGCTGCTGCGGCGTGCTGCCGGCCGCCGCCTGCTGCTGCCCCGCCATTTCGCCCAGAAATGCTGACGACTCCTCTCCCGATGCAGCGCCGCCGTCAACAACCAGACTCAAGAAGGCGTCGCCATCAAGAAGGTCACAAATGTCTTTAGCAAGAAGATTCTCGCCAAGCGCGCATTGCGCGAGATCAAGCTGCTCCAGCACTTCAGGGGACACCGCAACGTGAGTCCTATGATCACTGCAGAGCTGTTTCCAACAGCCCCGCGCGCCACCACCCCTCAGCTGCTGCACGACGACGCCCCAGACAAAATGCTGACAGCCTGCTTCAACAGATCACCTGCCTCTACGATATGGATATTCCCCGACCCGATAACTTCAACGAGACCTACCTGTACGAGGGTACGCCTTCTCCAGAACGCATCCGCCCGTCCGAATGCGGTAATATGCTAACTCTCGTGGTGCTCCAGAGTTGATGGAATGCGATCTCGCGGCTATCATTCGATCCGGCCAGCCTCTCACCGACGCCCATTTCCAGTCCTTCATCTACCAGATTCTCTGCGGCCTCAAGTACATTCACTCCGCCAACGTCCTCCATCGCGACCTGAAGCCCGGTAACCTGCTGGTCAACGCCGACTGCGAGCTCAAGATTTGCGACTTTGGCCTTGCGCGTGGTTTCTCCGTCGACCCCGAAGAGAATGCTGGATACATGACGGAGTACGTTGCCACCAGATGGTACCGTGCTCCCGAGATTATGTTGAGCTTCCAAAGCTACACCAAAGCTAGTATGTCATTTCTCCAGGCGGACATGTCAGCACCCTTGTGCAGCTTCTGACAAATCAACAGTTGATGTTTGGTCGGTGGGATGCATTTTGGCTGAGCTTCTCGGCGGCCGACCCTTCTTCAAGGGCCGTGACTACGTCGACCAGCTGAACCAGATCCTCCACATCCTCGGAACTCCCAACGAGGAAACGCTTTCCCGCATCGGTTCGCCTCGTGCCCAGGAGTACGTCCGCAACCTGCCGTTCATGCCCAAGAAGCCTTTCCCCAGCCTGTTCCCTCAGGCCAACCCCGACGCCCTCGACCTCCTCGACCGCATGCTTGCCTTCGACCCCTCAAGCCGTATCAGTGTCGAGCAGGCTCTCGAGCACCCCTACCTTCACATCTGGCACGACGCCTCGGATGAGCCCGACTGCCCCACCACCTTCAACTTCGACTTTGAGGTTGTCGAGGATGTCGGTGAGATGCGCAAGATGATTCTCGAGGAGGTCTACCGCTTCCGTCAGCTCGTTCGTACCGTCCCTGGAGCTACCCAGGCTGGTTCCCAGGCAGCTCAGCAGGCCGCCGCTGGCCAAGTGCCCATTCCTTCTGGTCAGGCCGGCTGGACGTCCTCCGATCCCCGGCCCCAGGAGTACCTTGGTCACGGCCAGGGCAACGGTCTGGAGGCCGATCTCGCCGGTGGTCTCGATGGCAGAAGGTAAACGGTTACGGAAAGATTCTGTGCGGCCCGAACGGCATGCAGCATGCAAAATCGGTGTTGGGATTGCAGAGACTGGCGGTCGATTTTCGACGTTTTGGATGGGATGTCATTTCGCGCTCATATATTCGGAGACCTGAAACTTGGACTAGCGGTCGACGACGACGTAGGCATAGGCATTGTCTTGAATGGCAGCTTTTTTGGTAGAAGAGATGTTGATGGAGGAAGACGTGGGGGACTGGATCACCCGAGGGGCTGAATGAACACACGACAAAGAATAAGGAGGAACAAGTCCCAAATTTACCTAATTCCCTACGTCCCTGGCAGTTCGACTTTTCATATGTCTGAGATGTTTTGTTTCTGATCGGCGCTTACAGTTGTCTCTCAGCTGGACATGGGCAACCAATGACTGACTGAGGTTCGCTGGCTAATTTCATCGACCAGAGGTTTCATTGCGCGTATGCAGGTTTCAGTTGAGGTCCACTGACGGGCTTGGTTGGCGCGTCATCATCCAGTGTAGATGTCTCCGCGGAGGATGGTCCCAACTAGGGTCTGTCGAATATGGCTTGAGTGCTAGGGAAGTGTCTTCTCTTGCCCCATTTGTTGTCATACTCGGTAGGCACGGTAGGTCACCCTCGTACTTGGACTTGTCGTCGCAAGCGTAGGCGCAAAAGATGTAGGTGTCAAGTCCACACGACGCCCCGCAAATTGGCAATGCCAGTGAATTCTCATGGGCAAATGAACAGGATGGCGTTGATGGATGATGGTGTGGGATATTTCCTGCTCTATGCCAACGGGTTCTGGACTATTAGCATCGGCTATGTCGCAATTGAAGGCTTAGTCGCGTAGGCTCTCGTATGCTCTAAAAGACGGATGTCGTCTGGATGTTGCAATTCAGACCAATGGGCGTCTCTTTCATGGCGATACGTTTATGGCAAGCAGTAGAATGACCTGTTGTTCCTAGGCCACCATCGGCGCGAGAAAGTTAACAAGTTTAAAGACAGATGTATATCTCACTGTTACCAATCGCTATTTTCGACGTATTTGTCTCCTAGGATACTCCGGTGATATCAAGGAGGAGATTGTCGCGAGCGCTTGGATATAGTCAAACTTTACTGAAATGGATGGGTCGAGACTGCAATAAGTTCCAGACCGTTAGAATCGTCGATGTCACATTGTTCCCAACCGTCCCTATATTGGGCACTCTCAGGATGGTTCCTTGGAGCGTTTTATACGGCCAACAACATGGCCTCGGATTGGGAAGCTTGGTTGTTTGCGCATTTCCGTCTGCTATAAAAGAGGGTATGTTGTCTGGAGGACTTACAACTCAGACCAATTCTCTTTCATCTTCATCCGAGATCTTGATTATCCGATAGGATGGACAGTCCTTTGTCGAGCCAGCTGGACGGCCTGTTGTTGCCTAGACTATTGATGTAAAGTCATTGACAGAGAGGATCTGGCTGTCGCTGACCACTGCTTACGGTGTATACCTGCAGAATCATCTGTGATTACTCAGGAGAGGTCAGCATCGCTAGCGCCTGACTGCTGAATAGGCAGGTGGGTGAACAGAATGAGTCAAGGGACCGTTCGTTGCGGTGGCTTCACAGCAAGCAAGAAACTTGGTATCGAGAATCCCGTTCTGAGGCATCCTCAGAAAGACTCTTTGGGCAGTTTATATTATCAACAATCTCGCCTCTGTGTGGAAAACTTCCGACCTATATCAATACCTGCCAGCAGGTCTGGTTGTTGGATCTCATCGATGAAGCGAGATAGGTACCGAATCTCCTGGGCAGCTGGGCGGTCTGGTGTTCCTTGGGCATCATTGGCCTCAGATTCCTTCAAAGTACGTCGACCGAGTCGTGTCTATGCCGTTGTCGCGCATCGCTACTTTTGGTGTATTACCGTAGAATACTCGGGGGAGTGGGCAATAGTTTGGCAAAGCTACTTGCTCGGCGCGACTGACCCGGCATGTAAACAGCAGCAAGGTATCCTCAGCCAATTCGCAGTGCCGACTTCAGGATGATACCAAAGAGCTGCCAATATTGGATTGTTATCGGGTGGCGCCTTTGGGTGTTTTATAGAGCATGCAAACCGCTGTCTAAGGCAAGGTTAGGCCCAGTCTACCGACCGCGAATTCTCGGACTTGGGCAATACCTATGCTTGCTTGCTGTTATCTTCACCCAGAACTTCCTCATTGCTAGCCTTTTCGGAGGTGTATTCCGACAAGAGACTCGGGAGCGTCTTTGTGTACAGGTAGGGTCTTGTGTCAAGAATGTTACTGAGCAAGTGGAAGCAGATTGTTCAGAGCCAAACCGACTACAGAGTCGATGATTTGAGAGTATGTACCTTGTAACGCCTACTAAATACAATTGAAAGCCAAGGTCGATGAGGAATCGGTGAATGCCAGTGGCAAGCCATCCTCCTCATATCCCATGTACACCTATCCAACCCAACCACATCGTAAAAGAAAAGCCCCATTACCTTCTCCAGTAGCATCCGCGCCGGGGGTATATCCAAGTAAGTTTTTGTCTGTCGAGAGAACGTGGAGAACCGAAAAAATGAAACCCGTGAGAGTTTTTGGAAGAACCGTAAGAAAAAAGAGACGACCGCCCCGAGAACCCCGTTAACCGATGTATGGTTTTAAACGCCGAATGAAAAGATTGAAAGTGCCTCTGCACCAGAGAGCTTATGCCTTGGGGCCGTACATCCAGTAGTACGCCGCGTAGGGGACGCTGTCGGACGCGCCGGGGGTGGTGCAGGCGTGGGCGACGCCGCCGGCGGTGACGACGCGGTAGATGGAGGTGATTCCCTTGCTGGCGCCCTTGTCGCCGAGGCGGAGCCAGTCGACGGCGCCCGTCTTCTCGGGGCCGACGTCAGCGGCGGTGGGGGCCTTGGTGCCGTTGAGCTTGCCGCCGGCGAAGATGTCCTCGCCGACCTTGAAGGTGGGGACGCCGGTGGCGTCGAAGAAGTGGACGCCGATGAAGGGGAGGGCCTTGAGGCCGGGCATCTCGAGGTCGGCGCCGGGGGTGGGGAACGGGGAGGCGGAGGAGGCGCCGAACTTGGAGACGCCGTCGGAGGTTAGGGGCAGCTTTGCGCCCCAGACGGCGTTGGTGGTCAGGCTGTTGAAGGCGTCGATGGAGAGGGCCTGGGGACCCTGGTTCGGGTAGAGGGACATGGCGTCGTAGAGGGCGGCGAGGGCGCCGGTCGCGGTCGCGCTGGTGGCGGTTGCGTTGGTGCCGGTGCAGGTGTAGTTCTGGATGCCGTGGCCGAGGGCGATGTGCTTGAGGACGAGGTCGTCTGCGGGCGCGGGGAGTTCGACGCCTTTCGGGAGAGTGTTAGGTATGGTGATGGCTTCAAGAGTGAAGAGTGTGTAAGTGGAGGTACGTACCGTTGCCGTTGGTGGGAAGAGTGGGCTTGGCGGGTGAGGTCGCGCAGCCGCCTGGTCTGGGGACTGGGCCGGCGGAGGCGAGGGCCAGGGTGGCTAGCAGGACAAAGGTCTTGGCGAGCATATTGTCGGTCTTTTGGGGGTATTGTCTGTTGGTGATCGACAGGCTGGAGGACAAGATTGGGAGCGGTTTGGTGGGAGATCCGGATGCAGAGATATATAACAAAGTAATACCGGTGGCCGGAGATCTTTTCTTAGATCAAGTGGATTGGATGCACGCAGTAGGCAGGTGAGTAAGAAAAAAAATGAATAGGTGATGCGGCGGGCCGAAGAACGTCGTGGTGGTATGGGGCAATCTCGCAGAGACGAATTTAGGTACGGCGCTTAAAATCGTGCAGGTCGAATGGGGAACGGTCTTGGGCCGAGACAGGACTAATGCCGGTCAAGCGAAGACGAGAAAAGCAACTCGATGAATAATGGATTTGAGTGAAGAGAAGAGCGGGTTGACAGAAAAAGAGAAAGGGGAGAGAGGAAACAAGGAAACTTATGAGTTGATTGAGTTTGATGCGATGAGACTGGTCTGGAGCTGGAACGACGGAAGACGGGACGGAAGCAAGTAGACTTTATATTGAAGAAGTGTTCGAGGTCTGTTGAACTGGGAGCTGGGATGATGGGCTGGCCGCACCAGCACCATCCACACCCGAACGAGGCGCACTTAGTTCGGGTCTGACAAGGCAGGCTTCCTTCTCAGAATGCAAGGCGGTGCAGGGGGTCTCTTGGAGGCAGGCCGCGATGGCATCCGGAAGGGGTTCATGGGGCGCACGCTCTGGGCAGAGAGAGGTACGGAAGGAGAAGGAGAATTGAGGCAATTGGGAACACGGAGTCATTCTTGGCCCACCTCCATGTTCTTCTCATGTGTCCCTGGAGAGGATGGATAGGTAGGATGGGATGCGAGGTCATGCAAGCATCTCGTCCGTGCCCTTGGAGAGTTTCTTTCTCGAGGGCAGAAAGAACGCCCGTCGACCCATGTCGGGTATGGGTAGCTCGTGGCGGTGGGTGGAGATTGAGGTCAAAGAAGGTTGCCGAGTGCCATGTTCAAGCCTTCCCCTTTGCTCTCCCTACGAGGTATTCCTGGAGAGAGATGAGACGAAGGGGGTTCGAGTGTGGAAGGTGGAAGGTGAGAGCAAACGGGCAACCGTAAAATCAAAGATACGTACCTGCCCATCTTAGTGTCCCGGGGGAGGAAGGCAGTAGCCCCACACCACCACGATGGACCCTTCCCCTTCCTTGCAACACTCTGCGGGGATGCCTGGCGCAATGCGCGTCTAGTCGGAAGGCAGCCACCAAACACGCCGTAAACTGGAAGCGACCAAGACGGCAGCCGTCGCCTGGCTGTAGGGTTGCCAGTGGCTGGGAGGGGCCCGTTTGCCGGCCTTTGCAGGCAGTTGCATTCAGTTGGCAGAAACCGTTTCTTCCCACCATTCACAACTTGCACCACATCGCAGTCAGCCTGTTGGGACTTCTAATGAGCACATCGACCTCGACTTCGACCGACCTCGTGGCCCAGAAACATGGCTAGCATCTTACCCGTCTGACTGCGTCAATCCTCAAAACATGGCGTTGGGAAAACGCTGTCAATCAATCCTTCAAACAGCCACGCGAGCCACCGTCCCAACACGCCGGTCTTTGGGGTTGCCTAATCTCACGATTCCAAACGCTGACACCTCGACCAGGGCGATGAGCCCCTTCCCTCGATAAAGAAATAAATTATGACGGAACATGTCAGCAGCGATGGCTGCAAGCTTTTGCGTCCGCTGTGCGCCTACGGATACGTCTTACCTATGAGTCGATGACAATGAATCTGGGTTTTCGCTTGGAATGTCTTGGGTTTGTGGGAAAGCGCGCGGATCTCTGAAGCCAAGAGGCTTGGCCATCTTGGCTTTTGAATACACCATCCAACGTCCGCTTGTCAGACAACCACGCCGTCTGAGATAGCCGACATGGTGCCAACTCTGTTTCTCCTTCTCGTCGTCGATGCCACCGTCTCGACAATGTCCTGTCAAAAGTCGACCCTGGCTGGAAACCTGTTGCGACCCTCACGGACTGGAAAACGCCACTCCTCCGCGGACGTCAAAGTACCTTCCTCATTTCCCATCTGCAGCCCGTCCAATGTGGCGCTCGCTTGTGCCATGGCCTTCCTCCAGAATGTCACCTCGCCATACCGTTTCTCTCGATACGGTCAAGTCTCCATCGCGGGTGGGCGCGGCTAACCGGCCACTTCGAACCCCTCACAGTCTCCATCCTTGTGCGCCTCTCGCCCGCTCGCCGCTAATCCGCATTCATACCGCAATGACGGGCTGACGGTGGCCAAGGTCCCCTCAGGATGCACTCGACTGTCGGCTGCCACGCTTCCGCTAAGCACGCTCACAAAATATAGCACGGCTGCTCGTGGGACCGAAGCCGTTGGAGGAGCCCACCATCCCCGCGCTGACTGGCTCAATAAGCGGCATTGCTTCTAAAATTGACGGCCAGCAGGTGCAGTAGGTCGTACACTACCCAGGGTGAGCAGTCACAGTGAGAGAATTACTGAGGGGTTGTTTATTTGGGGAAGCATTGGCAAGACACATGACATGACATTGTTTCCCCAAATACCATCACTGCAAAGACATCGCGGCGGAAGTGCCTCTTTCCGGGGGGCTGGCCATGACAATTGCAAGACCCAAGCATCTGGGCATCTTGCACGACCGGAATGTCGCCGACCGGCCGACCGCACCGTTTTCTTCTTCGCTGCTTACGATCAACGGCACTCCGATAAGCCCGGCCGCCGTTCCGACACCCAACTTTCTCGGCGTCATGTCCCCTGCGTCCAGAACGTTTCGTTTCCTTGCTAAGGCGACGCACTGTTCACCGCGGGAACAATGTCTGTTCGCCCGCAACGCTCCACTGATCCTCAGAACCCATCACATCACAACCGCACTTTAATTCAGACGCGACTGTAACCTCCCGTCTCCTGACAACCGACCCCGTATTGAACCTTTTCTCCAAAGAAACAGCGATATTCTCTGCCACAACCTCGTTTCTTCTCCAGCCCGTCAGCCATCACGATTCAAACATCGCGGACCTGAAACTCGACGCAGTCACGTCACCGTTACCTCGTCTGGAGATCTGCAATACCACACCGTCCCGTCGGTACGGACATTTTTTTCCTTTCCCCAGGATACGAGCCATCTCTTGCCCTGCCACGTTTGAGATTCCGCGGGAGGCCAGGGGATTTCGGTCGCGGCGGCGAGCTTCTCCCGCGCCTTGTCCACAGCCAAAGGAGAATTCGCCGGTAAAATGGCAACGGTTCCTGGTGCACGAGTCGGCAGAATCCTACCATGGAACCGGCGGCGGGGCGCAATGAGCCCTGTGTCATCTGCTTCACCTCAGAATGGCAAACTTTATATGCGATCCGGCCGGGTGAACCTCGTTCGCGGAGTCTCCGTCGGAAAGTAATAGCCTTTCTGTTCCTGAATCACGGTGTCGCAAGTGTCGTCAGCGCCGTGAGGCTTGGTCGCTATCGGTTCTCGTTGCAGACATCTCAAATCACCGCGGGTGAGGCGCGGTCATCATCGTGGCCATCTACGGCGTTCATGCTTATTCTCCGGGTGATCGGTATCATCCATCGTGTCTGTATGCCATTGTGCTGTCAGCCAGCGGGTCACGAAGCCGAGAAGAGCCCCCGCCAAGAACAAGGAAAAGCACCAACAAACCCTCACCATCCTTGCCCGCAATCTAAACCCCCATGAGCCGATCGCAGACCCGCGACATGGGACGACGGAAACCTCGTGTAAATCGCGTCTCAGACACCAACCGCGCCGCCCGCACCTTCACAAACTAGGCAATCGTACACTTCGAAACCTCGAAAAACTCAATTCACCAACGTGCAGTTTGCGTTGCAATTCACAACGACATTTCCCAAGTCATTCCCACCTCTAATCGACCTTAACCGTTCTCCAACCGAGGGGAAGCTTTCGTTTCAAACGGCCACTAACTCCTTAGCCCATGTTTCAGACTGTTAAACGCACTGACCAAGTCTTGTACGATTCTCCCCAATTGCGGTGATCTCCCTCACCCCAAAAACGACTCCCAACCAACACGAAGTTATTGTCAGGGGGAAGACCACAATTATGGGGGATCACCTTCCCTGAGGAGCCTGCAAGGTCGTTCGTCCTGACTTTTTGCCGATGTGCGGGTGATCAAACGAGAGATACCCATCCTGGCCGTAAGATGACTTGAACAAACTTTACTCCGTCCGTCAGAGGTGCGATGCGACATGGCAGTGACATTTCGCAGCCCCTGAGTATATCACGATGCTATTTCAATGGTGGAAATGGACAAACACGGGGTCTTGGGGTTACGGATCCCTTCGAAACGGAATTCCTACTGGCCTAGATGCCAGCAGTCTGGAAACAGCGTGCACCCAAGGGGTAAGGCACAGCAGCGAATATCCCAGAATCCGCTTGAAAGATGCGTCCAACATGTCTGCATCCGTGACAGACCCGATTGTACGGCAATCGGCCTCTGTCAACCGTCCGATCAACGCCAAGCGTTCCTTGCTATCGACAGAGGCGTAGTCCGACGACCACATGGCCGCGAGGCGCATTCTTCCATTATTTTCCGTCTGCCTGGGAGACATGACCAACATGCGGCCTGTTGGCCTGGCCGTTGGTTGTCGACCACCCCCCGGATCCTGCGTCGGGGCATTTTACCGACTTCCAGGTTGGGTTGCTCTGTTGGGACCAGGATATAGATTATGGCGAGCTTGGGCCGTAAGCCAAGTTTTTCTCCAACGTATGCCCTCCTGCGGCGCGGGCTACAGGTGGTGTCGCAGAGACGTGTAGCCTGCTTCAGCGACTGACATCTTTTCGATTTTCAATGACCAATTCATGGGTGGGAGAGCTTCGGAAGAGGTCCACGACACAGCATTTCCACCAACAAGGCAGGCTGCGCAAGTGAGGGGGCTCGGCATACCCATCATCCGATTTTGCGAGGTTTGCTGCACTGCGAATTGCTGGGCTAAGGCAGAGTCTGCTTTAGTTTGTCTGCACATAATTAAATGCATCTGTTTTTCGGGCGATGGTTGACTGGTCGCGGCTGTGGTGAGCGCGGACACCCACCGCGTCCGTGGACCAATCAGCGGGTGCAGGAGGCAACCACCAAGCGCTTATTGCGCATGCGAATACATGCGGGCTAAGAGCAGGATTGGGAGAGTGGCTTGTTTGTCGGTCGGATATTGGGCTTGTGGCTCTGTTGGCAGAGATGTGGTGAGTTTATTTTGAACGGGAGGGGAGGGAAGGGTGGTCAGCCGCGGTTGGTGCGGTGGAGGGGTGGGTGTGGCTTTTGAGGAGGAAGCTGGGCAGAGGGAGGATCAGGTGTTGGTGAGGGGAGATGCTCCTTCGGCCTTTTGGGTTGGGAGGATGGGCGAAGGCGGTGAACGCGCTTGTGAGGTTGGAGGCTGCGGTGTGTTGGCGCTAGAGACGCGATGTTGGGAGTTGTCATAGATTGTGTGTCGTTGTTGGTGATGTGTACTTTGTGGAGTTGATTCGTTCCTGTGCGATCATGTGACTCATCTCCTTTGAGTGCATTGGAAGCCCGGCTTGCTAGCTTAATAGTTATGTTGGCATTCGTTTTGAAAAAAACGATATGCTGTTCGTACTCACCGAATACTGCATCATTAGGTCTCCTAGGCTATCTCAAAACCCAAAGCAGATTGGGATGGCAATGATACTAAGGCAAGAAGTCATAACAAGAACCTCTTCGTATGCAAAGCCTTTTGATGCAGTTGATGCCGTTTGATCGCATCGTACGGTTAGAGCGTTTTGGTGGCAGGCAGGCAGGGCTAGGCAGGCCTACTGAAAGTGTGGGTTTTGTGGTGAGTTCTTGAGAATATCATGTACCCACCTTATGTAAAAGCTGCACCTCTCTCGATTATTCGCTGAGTACTAGGAAAATCCCGCCAACATAGGGAACCTGCAGGCACAATAGAACAACCATCACCGCGAAAGCTTTCCTACTGACTGCATCGTAGGTAGCTAGGTACAAAGCGTAGTGGTCCGCCTTAGGAGTTAAGGCACACTGCTAATCAGCTTGTATCTGGTGTGTTTTATGCCTTCAAATGCCAGCACAGGTTAGCTTCAACAGAGACACAAAAGGAGGGGTGCGGCTATAGCGAGCAAGTAACATGGCCACTTGAATTCCCTCGACTGATTGCAAAGTAGAGTAAAAGACTGTGTGTTCGTGCTTTTGTTCAATGCACTCTAAACACTTTGAGGATGAGATCCCGTCAGTCCTTCAAAGGTGCCTGCACTAGGAATTGTTGTCTCCCACATCAACGCTGTCACAGTTACAGTGTCTACCATAAAGCTTCAATGTAAATGAGATGATTGATTATCTTCGCTTCAAGCCGCTTCCAAATGAATTTATACGTACGTACGCATGTAGAATTTCGATCAATTTTCGTGCCAAAAGACTTCTCAGGGAATACACGATAAGTTCCTTTACAGCAAGGCCCGAGTTTGGAAGAAAACACTTGTACGCTTGCAAGGTTGATATGAAGAAGACTCCATAAACCATGCGTATGCACAGCCACGGCGAGAGACATTCATTCTAAAACCCAGCGTTCAACCCATCTCAACGAGTCAAATTCTGGGGACGCTTCCTTCAATGTGCCGCGCCATATTTGAGAATCAGCTCCGCTAGCCCGACTCCGAGTCGCAGGCGGTCTAGCTCTAAAGCCGTTAGGCCATTGTCATGTCGGATCTCAAGATCTACACCCGCCTGAGTCAGAAGCTCGGCCGCCTTTCGATGACCCATCCTACACGCCATATGTAATGGAGAGTCCCCATTTTCTCCCTTGCGATTCTTAACACCGCCTGACTTTCCCTCTTCATTAAGCAGAAGTCGCATGGCGAGAACGTTGTTTGCCAACGTCGCTGTATGAAATGGAGTGTTTCCGAAGTCATCGACTGCATGGACCATCTTTCCATCATGCTTGCACAAATGAAACGTGCTGCCGATTCTTTTCTCGTCTTGGACACTAAGATTCATAGCTGTAGAGGAGTTGTCGTATAGGTATCCAAATTGATTAGCAAGCATGAAAGGTCCTCGGTTTCTTAGTGGGGAGGCGAACCTGGGTTCGAGAAACAAGGCATGAGTTACGTCCCCATATCTTTTCGCCCAGTATTGGGCATAATCGTGCATTTCCTGGAGATCCCACATCCTAATCCGCCCCCGTCTGTTTCCATAGCCTGGAAGTTCTGCTATGGCGCAAAAGTATAAAAGTGAACGTAGCTCAGACTCAGCGTTCTCGGAAGAAGCAACATATTTTTCCACCCAGCCAGGGAAGGAAATCATGGCCTCCGTAAGTGGTGTAATGTTGCAGCAATTTAGGCAGGTTTTCGAAGCGCCGAATTTCAGTAGAGCGTCAACGAATGGGCCGTTACGCATCTGTACAGCCTTATGAAGCGGGGTTTGGCCCATGAAATCTTGGAGATCCATGTTGTGCCCTCGAGATTGGAGATGATTCAGACACCATAACGAATTTCCGCAGGCTGCGAAATGGGGAAGCGAGAGGGCGAGCCTGTTCGTGATGGTCCGAAAGGCAAGGTCGCTGGCCACGGAGTCGGTGTCTTCGCTCAACACATCCAAAGCGAACACTAGAAGGCGCCTGTGGTCGAAGAGACAAGCAATACTTGATACCGTGAGAGTATCTGGCGACAACAGAAAGTATTCATTGTGTGTGACTTCCAGTTTTAGAGAATTCCGGGGGGGGGGGGGTTGGAGCCATTAGTATGAAGGACCAAGCCCGCTATC
>JANUHK010000298.1:0-49428 GCA_026319125.1 Colletotrichum noveboracense | reverse complement strand
TCTCACGAAACCACATATACAACATAACAGTAAGAAAACCACAGCATCAACACAATTCAAATAATTAAAACTACTCAGAAAGCTCTTCATTAGACGTTTCTTCAACAAATTAACATATTCGCGCATTATGACTAGTGTTCCCACAGATGCTATACTGCTGTTAGGCTGTCTTAGTCCTTGGTTGACGACTACTACCCTGACGCATTTCCTCCTCAATCTGGGCTGTAGCCTCCCTTTGTGATTAAATGTCCTCTGCCTCGGCTATAGTGAGACTGCCTCTTTGTTTGAGATAGGCTTTTTTGGCCCTCTGGCGTTAGCTAAGTATATTGTTCTCCTCTCGAAGGATCCTGTTCTCAGACCTCAATAAG
This sequence comes from Colletotrichum noveboracense, assembly GCA_026319125.1. Classification (NCBI taxonomy): domain Eukaryota; kingdom Fungi; phylum Ascomycota; class Sordariomycetes; order Glomerellales; family Glomerellaceae; genus Colletotrichum; species Colletotrichum noveboracense. The sequence goes on along the minus strand of JANUHK010000298.1, from coordinate 49,060 downwards.
GTAATCTGGTGTATGAATCCACGCGCCCCCTTTGATAAATGCTCTATAGCTTTAATAATTAAAGTTGGTGAGCTATTCTGATAGCGGGAGATTTGATTCTTAATGAGTTCTAATTGAGAAGATGCTTCTGTTAGGTTGTTTGGTGTCTGAGAAGTCTATAGGGGAGGTGTTGTTATAGGGGACCCTAGGGGTGTTAGGGTGTGTAACTTAATGTTAAGTTTTAAAAATATACTTTTAGCACTTAAAGGAATAAGCCTAGCCCCTCTAAAACCTCCTTAGATATTTTTAACTGTTAGGGCTTATATGAAAGCCTTGCGAAATATAGGGAAGAAGTCTTCCTTTGTAATATAGGTATTACCCTGGCGTATCTTATCCTCAATTTGTCAACTATATGCTATTTTCAGAGGCCTAAAACACCTAACATCTAAGGGCTGAAGTAAATAAGATAAATAAGCTAGCATATAGAGTGTGATGATGTTGTTTTCCTTGCAATATATCTTGAAGTTAGCTGCATAGTGACTTTTATGCCTATCTATGATGAGGAGGTAATAACTGCCACTTGCACGCGGTTTTATATGCCGATCAAAGTGCTGGAGCCAATCTAGGCCTCTTTTATTTGTTGTCTATCTGTTTTCAGATGTTATAATAACCCAATCACATGGGAGACCAGTTTTAGTATACTAGGTGGAGAGGTGATATTACCCTGTAATGATGATGTATAGCGGAATGCTGTAGCCTGACGAACTGATAGCCTGAATGACTGTGACCTATCCATAATCGCCAGGCTGCATTATTTTTATGTTTAAATACCTTTTAGCACTTATAACAACCATCCCAGATGCAATCTAACCTATTATAAACCTAGTTTCATCAAAGTTATAGATATTAGAGTCTATAATGCTGTATTTCGCAATTATGTTTGCTATAAGATGAAACCATATATTTATTACGTTTAGGTCTTCGTATTAGGCCCTCTTATAGTTATACTTGCGAAAAAAGTGCGTCTGGAGCTGTGGTTGTCGCTTAACAAAGTTTGAAGCCTAGCGCTTCCCAACTAGGGGCGCATCGCAGTCAGCAAGGAGTCGATTAGCTATATCTTCAACACCACTAATATGGGGAGGGAACGATCGGGAATCTAGGTCGAGTATATACTCAACTAGCGTCTCCTCTTCAAGCTCCATCAATTTCCGTGAGTTAGCTATTATATCAGGTCGTGACGGTGTTCCCTTCAATCGACGGGATAAAGTTGCATGACTGATTAAATAGATCCTACTTGCGGCCTGCGCAGAAAGATTTGGGTCGTTTATGATAGCTTGTAGGGCAAGCTGAATACCTGCCTCTTTGCTTTGGGGTGCTATGACTTGTTGTGGAAGATGCGTGGCTGGAGGTGCGAGCGCGTTGTGGTCGCAGATTTGTGTCTCACTCGCTTGTCTGTCTCACTCGCTTATCAACCATGTTATCTATATAAGGTTAATTATAATAAAAAGGAGATAAGATAAGTTAGATATATTTAAAAAGGTAATTTATAAAAGAAGACTTTCAATAATAGACTTTATATAGATAGTAGAGGAGTTAAGTCTTTTTTTAATAGTTAATTAGATTCTTTTTAGATAAGGTAATTAAAGAGGATTATAAAGTATTTCTTAATTATATAGATAATTTAAATAGAGAGTTTAAGTTTAATAAAGAGAGGGATACTCTACTTATTAGACTTTTTATAATAACTTAAGCTATAATTAGATAAATAAACTATTTAAAAACAGAAAAAGAGGTTTTATATATATAATAAAAGTATAGAGTAGTGTTTAGAAATAGTAACTTTTAGTAAAGTATTTAGATTAGCTTAGATTTAAATCTTTTAAGAGTAGTATTAACTTCTTTTAAGTTTTTTAGTATTGTTTAATTCTTAATGTCTATTAGTTTTTATTATTATATATCCTCTCTCTTTTATAATAATATATATTAAGAGTAAAAAAGTAATATGAATATATAGTTAATACAAATTAAAATATAAAAGTAACTAAATATAAATAGATAAAATATTACTTTTCTTATTAAAAATAGATAAAATCTAATAATTATTATAGATTTAGCTATTTTCTAGTTCTTCTATATTGTTACAGTCAGCTATCCGACAGTAGGGTCTGCTAACAGAAGTTGGGGATTAACCTTAAAACAGTACACTAGGGTCGTGGTCGTAGGTCGTAAGTCGTAGGCTGTAGTACATCAAGTCTTCAGAGGCTAAGGTGATCAATCTTAGACTCAATAAGTAATTCGCAGTGAAGGTAAGCTGAAAGTATCCTTAGTGATATTCATAAGTTGATTGCTGAGGAGCTATAGAAGTCTAACTATAAGCTAGGCTTAGGTTATCCTATATATAAGTCTGATACTGAATAAGTTCCTTTATACCTTAGGTTGTATAGGATCATTTTGATCCTAAATAATCGTTTAGCCCCTAAGTTATATTCAATCGTATTGATCCTAAATGATTGTTATCTTATTATCATATGACTTATACTATAGTTCTTCTGTTTCTAAGCGAGTCCCTGTTGTTCCTGTGATCCTGCAGTATAAATATCCTTTCCTAGCCGCCCGTCGTCCTAGTGGGTTGGTTATCCGTTATTCCTGCATAACGGGTCGTAACATATATCTTTATACTAACTATTGAATTCTTTATTTTTTATAGAGATATTTATTATTATGTTATTCTTTTTCTATTAAGTATTAAGTTTAGTTTATAGTATTTTACTTTATTTGTATAATTACTTAAATTATATTTTTATAGTATTCAAGTTATTAGTTTCTATTTATTTTAATATAAATAACTTACCAAAGTTTAACATCTTTATTAAATTAAGTATATTAGAATTAAGTTAATTTATAGTAAAAAGACTTTATTAAAAGCTTATTTACGTTTTAATTAGATGTTTATCTTAGAAATATTATTTAAATAGCTATTTTCACTTATTATAAGTTTATTTAAGTAGTTATTAGTTATTATTTACTTGATTAGAATTTTAATAAAGGTTTTAAATAAATAGGATAAGATTTAAAGAGATATTTACTAAATATAAAAAAGGCTTAATTAGTATATATTAAGTTTACGAAAAGAGCTTTTATTAATAAACAGCTTTATATTATAGAAAGAAATAATAATTTCAACTTATAGCTTTTTATATTATATTTTATATTTATTTCTTTAGTTATAAGTTTTAGTAACTTAATAATACTACATTATAATATATTTCAAAGCTATTTATTAGTTAGAATCAAGTTATTCAAAGGTTTATATATATATAAAGAGTTTAATCTTAGTATTTCTGATTTTTAATTAGTTTAATACTTACTAAGTAATATTTTTAGTTTGAATTAAAGTAATTAAGGTATAATTATAAATAAAATAAAAAAGAAAGTATTTTATAGAACGTCTAATTAATATTTAGTTAGTAAATGAAGCTATATAAACAATTAAAGTTTAGTTCTTTCTATTAAGGTTTAATTAAGTTATGAAGATATAAATAAAAGCTAATACTCTTTTTTGATAAGTTTTTTAGTCCTTCAATTATATATTAAGATAATAAAATATTATCCTCTATAAATTTAATTAAATCTTTTAATAAAGTCTTTATTTTTTAGCTTTTTATTAACTATAAGAAGTTTATAGATCTTATAGTAGTAGATTAAATCTTTTTAAATAAATTTACCTATTATTCTTAGGTTAATTTTCTTAAGAAGTTAATAAACTTGTATATAGCTAATAAGTATATTATAAATTTTAGCTAAAAAGTAATTGCTAATTTTCTCGATATTAATATAAGTATATTAAAATAGGAGTTTTAAGAATATACAGAAAATATAAGGGTTTTTAAAATGTTTTAACTAAATTTATATACAGAGTAAATAGCTTTTTATTTTATTACTTATTATTTAATATATATCTTCTTAGATATATTACTCTTAGAGTTTAGTATACATTATATTATAGCTTTAATACTCTCTTTTAGTATATATATATTAAATTAACTTCTTTTATTTCTTTTTATTATCTACTATTTATCTTCCTATAGGGTTTGATTTTGTAAGGGGCTGGCCCCTAGGCTTGTTCAACGTAGAGGTGCCGTCAATTGACTATTCTAAGCTGAAGAAGGAAGAAAGGACTTTATAAGGGTAGGCACCTAACAGCGGTGAAGCAGGCCGGGTTAGGCGGCGTACTGCGGCAGAATAGTGGCGTAAAAGGTAGTAATAACTTACTGAGGGTTAATATTAAGGCGTGAGTTAATATAGTACTAAACCTCAGTAGTATCACCTATAAGTCTTATATCTAGGTGTATCTTATTGCATATTTACTAAGACCACACTAGGTAGTCTTTACGCCTTCCCATGAACTTCAAGGGATTCAGTAGGGGCTTTCTTCACCCTTCAGCTACTATTATTATGCTATTACTTAGAGCTTATATAGTAATATCAGCTGTAGATAGGGTTAGTATGCTGCTTATAAGTAGCATAAGGTTTACTCTATCTGGTGATATAAGCCTATTTAGAGCTGTTAAGAGCTGCGTTATCTAGGCTGACTGCTGGGCTATCTGGTCCTAAAGAGGATGGACACTTATGCTAACTGCTTCGTTAATCCAGCGGTCAATCTCAGCGTTCATTACGTCGTTTGCGCTACCCTCTAGTGAATCCATTATATTGCTTTCGTGAGGTTTCGCGTAGCAGCTTCTCGTTTGCACTACCCTCTAGCAAATCATCATATCGCTCTTATGAGGTTTCATATAGCATCTTTTATTGTTAAGCTTAGAATATGTAAGGGGCTAGCCCCTAGGCTTGTTTAACGTAGAGGTGCTGTCGATTGACTATTCTAAGCTGAAGAAGGAAGAAAGGACTTTATAAGGGTAGGCACCTAACAGCGGTGAAGCAGGCCGGGTTAGGCGGCGTACTGCGGCAGAATAGTGGGTCCAACGGAGCCGGATCTCGGTAACTGCTCCGGCGAAGCCGGAGATATCAATCCGGGCTTAGAGCCCGTGACACCTTTATAGCTAACCTATAAAGTATATAAAGGGGATTTTTAAACTATTTAGATAAATAGAAATAACTTCTTATTATATTATAACTTAAATTTAAACCCTTTTGAATAAATCTTATATATACCCTCTATTTAATTAATTTAACTTTTATGATTAATAATATTAAATATTTAAAAACAACCAATCTGCTATATATTTGATAATAGTTTAGTTATATTTTATAATTAAAAGTAATGATATAATATCTTTATACTTCTTTATAATATATATTAAACTTTTTAAAAACTTTCAAAACTAAACTCTCTATTAAGTTAAATAAAAACTTAAAAGAAATTACTAAAAACTTAAAAAATAAAAATAATATAAAAGAGATTAATAAGATATTTAATAAAACGTATAATAAATAGTTCTAGAAATTAATTATTATTATTACTTTTATCTAAGTTATAATATAGTAATTAAAAAGACTAGCTTAAGTTCGAGTAAAGGAAAAAAAGGTCCTTATATTCCCGTTAGTTATATAAATATTCACAAAAGAATTATTCATAAAATGGCGGAACTATTGATTTCTCCACTCAGTCTATAATTATCACCTTCTTTGGAAAGCCAGGCGTGATGAGTCCCGGCTTTTGGAACATTGGCTCTTATGATGCGTTGCTCAGACTTGTACCGAATGGCATCAGTCGGTACAGCATTGGATCCAAGACCTCGACTTTTCAGTACCTTGAAGGTGGTCAGGTATATGGGCCGACTGCGGCTGGCGGCCAAGATGATACATTTCAAGTTCTCTTGCAGAGTGCTGACATTCCACCCCCGGCCAATTAGACTGGAAATTGGTTACCTGTTGCTAATAAGGCATCTCTCACTGGTAAGACTTCATATCCCATCCATTGTGATTCCTTGTTTGACCGTATTCTAGTCCGCATGTACTGGCCCGAAATTTCATTGACTGATGGATCTTACGTCTGGCCTGAGATTGAAAGCCTGAATCCTATCATGGCTTGACCCTCGGACCTTGTTCGAGGTCTTACCTGTTTTACGGGAAATGCTACATAAAATCACCTAGATGAAGCCCTAGGTTCGCTGGGATCGACATCAGCTGTGTTTCTTTTCTTTCTTTCTTTTCGTTCCTTTACCCGCTGTAGTTGAGGCCTGCATGGGACTTGATTATTGAAATCAAGACTGATGTCACTTCAAACACATTTCATCGCAAACGACATTTTCAATATCTCAACCTAGGGTAGACAAGCCGGCCGATGTTTCCCGCCAAGAAGTCGTGGTGTCGTTGATACATTGCCTGTTTTCTATGTAGTACAAATGGCCATGAGCCCAGACATTCGCAGCCTTGCTCCAGTACTCGAGGCGTGAAACTTGATATCCACAACCAGTGTCCAGATATTTGGCCCAACACAACTAGCAACACATTCTGCGGACCTAGAGTAGTAATACACCCCTTCTCAGCAAATTCGTCCTTGATCAAGGCCCCAGCTATCATTGGGATATTGAATACAACACTACGTGACGGCTTGGCGTGTTCACCAAGGGCAGCTGAAGCAAGGGTACCGCAGGGTCCTCGACAATCATATTTAGTTCTGACAATGGAACGCATCCGTAATGTTTCGACGCCAGAACGTCACATTGACCCAAAGTTCGGGGCAAGAAACAAAACGACGTGCGATGCGACGCTGGGTGTAATTTTAGTCTGTTGGTTTCAACTACCTGGAGGACTCCATTGCCAAGGATGGTCATGTCGGGGCATGGGTGCAATGTGGGCCGGGAAGCTCGCCGAAATGATGCAGCACGTGGGTGACTAGGTCTGCGATGGATCTCATTCAAACGAAACATTTCATTGGACCGTGAAAAGCCTCAAAATCGGTTCCTTCACAGTCATTCTGGGCCAGATACGTGCTTGGCAGTGCATTGGGACTTATACCATGAGACCAGGTGGTGTCCAAAACAGACGTGTGTTCGCAGTTGTCACAAAATCTACACATTGGCAAGATATCGAAACCTCGTTTTCAAGACAATCATGATGTGGTATCATTCGTACCATACTCGGTACTTCTCATTCCATTCGCTAAAATCACTTCCGCTTGCTTATGCTAGATAACTTTTCCTGGGGTGACCTGCACAAACCCCAACCCATAGATTACTTCATTATGTAAGGTTATGCAGAATCCTCAAGAGGCTTCTGGTCGACGTGGTCTGCCTTGTCGTTGGGCTTCTCGCTCTCGAACTCCTGGGGCATCGCGACAGGGCGGTTCTTGGCGAAGCGAACGGTAGCGAAGACGGAAGGAGACTCGCGGAAGAGCAGGTCGATCTCCTCCAAGTTGCGGCCCATGGTCTCGGGGTACAGGAAGTAAACGGAGACGGGGATGCAAGCAGAGATGACAGCGTAAACGATGTAGTACTGGTAGCCGATGGTGTTGAGGGCGACAGGGGTAACCATGACGACGATGAAGTTCCTGAGACAACGCGTTAGTTGATGGATCTTTTGTGATCGATTTGAGTCGGGTGCAACTTACCAGAGCCAGTGGTTGGCGGTGGAGATGGATGACATGGCCATGCGGAGACGGATGGGAGCAACCTCAGTGCAGTACAGGAAGTTGGCACCCAAGAAACCGATAGGCACGAAAGTGTTGAACAGGTAGATGAAGCAGCCGGCGGCAATCTGAGCGGCGGTGTTGTCCTTGGGGAAAGAAGTGGTGATGGCCAGAGACATCATGCAGAGCGCCATACCAACACCGCTGAGAATGAAGACGACACGGCGACCGAAGCGATCGATGGTGAAGAAGGCAACGAAGGAAGACAGGAACTTCCAGGTGAGGGCACCACCGGCCAAAGCGCGCGAAGCCTCGCTCTTCATGCCAAGGTTCTGCTGGAACAGGATAGGCGCGTAGACGGAGACCAAGTTGGAGCCAGACATCTGCTGGTAGAACTGGAGGAGGATGCAGAGACCGAAGCGGTAGAGGAGCTTATCATCACCCATCTTGAGCATGTCGGTAAGCTTGGCGGCGTTCTGGGTGGTCTCCTCGAGGGAGTGCTCAATGCCAGCAACCTCGGCCTGGACTTCGAGGGAGTCCTCCTCAAGTCCACGGAGGGCAGCGATGATGGTACGGGCCTCCGCGGACTTCTGCTTCATGACGAGCCAACGAGGCGACTCCGGCAGGAAGTAGATGCTGCCCATCAGGATCAGGGAGAACAGAATGGCAATGGCGATAGGAGCGCGCCAGGTAACGGGGCCAGTCTTGAACTCCCAGAAACCGAGGTTGATCCAGCTCTCCAGGACGTAGCCAACACAGGTGAAGAGGCCAGTAAGGACGACATGGCGACCACGGTTCTTGGCGCCAGAAGTCTCAGACTGCCAGACAGGAACGATGGAGGACAGCTGGCCGATAGCGAGACCAACGATAATACGGCCGACGATGAGCTGGGCGAGAGAGAAGGCGGAGCACTCGAGAACCTCGCCGATGAGAGAGCAGAGACCGGCAAAGAAGATGACGTTGCGGCGGCCAAACTTGTCGCCAGACCAAGAGCAGGACAGAGAGCCAATAAGAGCGCCAATGGTGAAGGTAGCGACGACGAAGCCCTGAAGGGTGGAGTTCTTGTTCTTGGTGGCGCCAGTGGTGTTAACGGTGTCGATCTCGGGGAACGTCTTGACCCAATCCTCGGTAGTGAGCAGACCACCAAGGCCGGCCTGGTTGTAACCGAAGAGGATGAAAGACGGGCACACAATCAGCGCGAGCTGAAGTATGGTCAGGCCATTGCCTGTGAGGCCGAAGAATGATGCGCCCATGGTCGACGGCTGGTGTTGTGTATGCACGGAGGTTGCCCGAACTCTAGTGAAAGGGAAAGGGAAGTACAGCCGGTGTATAGACGAGAGGGCAACAGACGGTCGTCGAGGGTTGGATAGAGAGCCGATGAACAGACCGCGTCGAGGGCGAGAGACGGGCGTCTCTCTTAAAGAATTTCAGCGAGAGCGAGCGCGTTCATCTCATACCGACCCTTGTGGGGTGAGTTGCGGAGACCCCGCGGGATTCTGGCCGCAAAGCCAGATTCATAATCCAAAGCAGCTTACTTCTCCGTGTGTAAGGGAACCCGCCCCAAGGGCTGGTCAGTGCCCGGCGTGGAGGGCCGAAAGATGGAGAAACGTTGAGGAGGAGGAGAAGCCTGAGGTAGAAGGTCCGGAGGCTGGAGGGCTGGAAGGGGCTGCCAGAGGAGAGAGAGGCTCCTGGGAGCGGGCCAGTGTCGTCAATGCCGAACGCGCGCCGTTCCCAAGTGTTGTGTGTGACCGGGTGAGTCGGCCAGGGCTAAGGGCGGAAGTCGACCGAGAGAGGGCGGAGAGGGCCACATCCTTCCCGTCTGCGTAACGGCGATAGCTTCATCAGGTCTCCTTCGTGGAGACGCTCAGACGAATTGTCGTTCCACCCATTCGTCGCCTCGTTCGCAATTGCTCCTCCTGGGTTCCGCCCGCTTGCGTTTAATCCCTCTCGCCGTTACTCACAGCTGCGGAGTCGGCAATTGGGGCGGGCGGGATTAGGGGTCGCAGCCGCGGGCGGTCGGTGGCCAAACTACCTTACCTTTACCTACGGATAGATCCAATCGTACGAGCCTCAATGCAGGCTTTCATGTTTATTCGGATGCACTGGATGATTCGGTGAAGGAAACACAGTCGCAGTGGTCCCCACAGCACGGCATATCGCGCTTCCGCATCAGATGAAATGTCGTTGAAAGCTGTCACTCAGCACAGAGACAACGCCATGGAATGCGGCGAAAAACAAGCACAGCCAAGACGGCAGGTAGCGGTCGCCAAGGCCCGAAGGTAGGCCAAGAGGCGCCCTAAGGTCCGATATCACTCATATCAGTGGATTGACGAATTGTGCACGACCGGGCAGAGAACCCCCACGTCACGAACACATGGCTGACTCGCGAAGCACGCCAACGGGGATAACGGCGTAAGCCAAATGACGACTGCTATCCCGTCTGGAACAGCGAAAATGACAGCGGCATAACGTATAAAAGAGATGGCACGTCCCCTTCCTTGGAAAACTCTGAGCAGTGACCTCATTCCGTTTGGGCGGTAGCCAAAAGCATTTAAGTCTCAGAGGCGCCCTCGTGTTCATCCGCCCAAAGGGGCACCCCTGGTGGGTTGCAACAGGCGCGACGAAAGAGCCGATCGGCTTCGTTTTCAGGTTTGACCGTTCGCCCCTTTCGCGGCTGGCATTCCCCGATGCAGCTTGTGCCTTTAGCAAAGCGGCACTTGGGATTGGACTGGCCCTGCATGCGAGATTCGGGATTCCACCCGCCCCAACCTGAGGACTTTGCAACCTTCGGAGGATTACCGAGCCCACCCTGGCATGCGGTGATGATCCATCCAAAGCAAAAATCTTCATGTTCACGCTGCCTCAACAAGGAGCAGCCAAGAATGAAAACCTTGAAACGCGGAATCCTTCTCATTCTTCTGAGAAATTCGACGTGACAATAAACGATGTGTCAATTTCCAACCAAGGTCCCACCTTGTGCTCAATGTTTCTAAGAGTTAAGACCAAGACTTTTCGAGGAAGGCTTGGGGGAAAACCCGCAACGCGCCCAGAAACTTTCTTCAATCTTCGTGTGCCAACTTCGCGACATCTTCAGCATCTACTCCAACTTTGCGCCCGTCTTCTCCTCACTCTCCGCAATCCCCAGCTTCTCGACGTCGCGATGCTTCTTCTCCACGGTCACAAACCCGCAATGCGCAAGAGCGCGGGGGATGGGTCCTGGTCTTGTAACGAAAAGGTCAGCGAATCATCGGATGGCGTGCGGTTCAGGATGGTTTTCTAGTGCAACTCACTTTCCGTCTAGTTTTCGTGCTGCCCACTTGTCCACGGCCAGGAACGCGAACAACATGGCGACATACACAGGCATCCCCGCGGGGTAATCGCCCTCCCACATGCAGAGCGGGTGAGAAATCACAGTCGAAGCCGTAAACCGAGCCCCGTACGTTCTGAAACCTTGAAAAACGGTCCCGTATTCGTTGAACCATCGCACCCAAACGAAAGCGTTCATCACTTTGATGCCAGCGCGATGCCAGTGCGCGGACCCATACGTGTACCCTGCGAAGGTAGCGATCGCCTGTTGGAACGCCATCGCCTTGAAAGCAGCCTTCAGAACGGGCACATTTCCTTCTCGGACGTAGCCAGACAGCTGCACGCCAGTGGCTGTGAACCCGAGACTGAGTGCGAGGTCGAGCAGGGTTGGAACCGGAGAGTCTCCGAGAGCCAAGTAAAGGTAATAGTAACGGATTATGGCGAGAGTTCCACAGGTCAGGTGAGCGAGCAAGGGAATAAACGGATACTTCATATGCTTGACAATCTTTCTATTCGATGCCCGCCTCCAAGATGGCACGAGGTACCGTAGCCACCAGCTGGTCGTGAAGAGGATTTCTAGGAAGATGTGGTGCTCGGCGTACAGTTGTTGCATACTCTCCCAGTAGAAGTTGACCATGTCCATGGTGGGTCCAGCAAGTTCAATTCCTGGCAAGCTGGTGTTGTTGTTACGCATGCTGAAAGAGCTGAAAACGCCGGCAAATAGACCCGACGAATCTAATGCAATGTTTCAAAGAGACTAGGAAAGATTCTCTTTTGACAGCAGGGACCAGCCTGCACCATGGCGGCTTTATATTTCTTTCGTCCCAACCATTGAAATGCGGAGTGGCACGGCCATTTACCCCGGACACAGACAGTTTATTCGAAAATCTGCGCCCGTCGTTGGCTCGCATGACGTCTTGAAACGCGAAAGCCTTAGTGCTGATATTTGTCGCCGTGAGGATGTTATTGCTGACCGTTGGAGACTTTTGTGTGGCCAATGATCCAGACTAGAAAACGCCATGTACCTCATTTTCAGTCATCAACGCGCGGTTTTGCCTATCTACTCTGCACTTGGCTTGCGGTCTGGCACTTCGGCGAACTTGGCATAGGAACTTTGGACGAAAGCTATGCAGCCCACGCCCAATTCGGACAAAACAAGTACAAGTAGCCTGGCTTGGACAGGCATGGACAGGAGGGCAGAACTTCTTTCCTGATAGTTGAGCGTCGCCCTCAGGGTCGGATAATCATTCCGCCAATTCTATCGACCGAGTGCTGTCGTGTTCATGTCGTTGATCCTGGACTTCCAGCCTATGCAGGAAGAATCTGTTGCGGTAGGTGGTTCAGGTTGACTTTCCTAATCGAGAAACCTTGCCAATCAGATGCAGCTGCATTGTAATTGGTGAGCTGTGTGTTTGATGTGCTGTCCGATTCTATCCGGTGAGCAGTCTGTATGATTTGCTCATTAACGAAGGCAGATTCAGTCAATCATCCGCCGGCACGTAACGGTTGAGGCGGCATTGTCATGTTAGCGATAATTATGACGGGTTCCCAATTTTGTGGCGAAGAGATATTTCGGTGACTTGCCGACTCATCCCGTCCGCCCAGTTTCACACATCATGGGAAATCCCGATTGGTTCTTTCACGTGCAATTGGAATTGCTGGATGTCATTTGCCTGGTGTAGATGAAAAGAATGCAGTTCGATGGTAGCATTACCTGGGACAAACTGCAGATCTGCTTTATCGGGGCTTGCATCAGCAAAGTGTTGCCCGAGGCATAGCCAAATTTGTGTGAATGCTTGCCCACTGCTCAGGGACTAGAGCCGACCAGGTTCGATCACCGATATCCGGTCGAACTGGCTTTTTGCGTACAAAGGTTTGGCGACCCGACATTCGTCTTAGAGTACATCCACGGAAATGCAACAATGACATCAGTCGACACATGTACTGCCAAGCCCCGACGAGTTCTCCTGCGACAACTCTATCTACTGCCAAGGCTCCTCAGCCACGCCTTTTACCTCGGTCAATAGGCCGATGAATAGTAAACCGTTCAAGCGCCAGCCTCACACCTTTCCGTTATGACATACGGTCAAATATGGCTGTCCTAGGGGTGTTTCCTAGGCTGGGAGAGTCATTTGAGCGCGGATAGACTATCTCAAGTTCAATTAGAAGAGCGTACAAGATAGAGGCAACGATGGAAATGTCAGGTTGACGAATGATGAGTGATTTTTCATGAATAAAGACAAGTAAAAGTGTGGTATTGAATTAAACTGCTCGCAAATTCAACGCTTGCTCGCTTGCTCGAATCAAAGTAATAAAACGACTGGCGACTACCCACCCCTCTAATCAACTCCATGTGTCATGGTCCAACACATGAATATTTCCATTCTGCCCAATTAACAAGAAAAACCTCCCATCCCAAGCCACAAGTGACCAACTACCAAGCTGTCTTCGCAAAGACGCTGTTCGGCCATCTCCTAACGGCATACTTTCTTGTCTCGTCAATGAGTAGAATACCCAGACCAAAGGTCATCGGCAAGAACCAGTACTCGACCGGAACAATTGCCGTACCGAGAGTGCTTTGGAACTCAGGCACGTACAGCCAGAAGAATACCATAACCAGCGCAAACAAAACGGCAGGAAACAGGTACCAGTTCTGCGTGCGCTTGTTTCCGATGGGTGGGTGCTGGAACAACGACAACCGTCTAGTTCTCACAGCGAGCAAGTTAAACCATTGCATGACAACCAAGTTGACGAAGTAGATCGAACTTGCGACGTTGAGCTTTTGCTGGTAGAAGTCTGGGTCAATGTTCGATGGCAGATTACCGAAGGAGAACCAGATGTCGGTGAACTTGATGCCGTTGCGCTCAAGATACCAGTATGACATGGCAAAACTTGCCAATGTCTCGAGGACGCCAACCAGACCATACGCCTGGACTACAAGCTGCCAGTCGACAAGGCGATCCTTTCCAGGCACACGGGGCTTGCGAAGCAAGACGTCAGCCTCAGGCGCTTCGTAGGCCATTGCAATGGCGGCAGCAGCGTCGGTGAAAAGACAGATGATAATCATGAGGAAACTGCTGAGGATCTGAGGAATGCCGAAAAGAACGTTCGTCATGACAGGCCAGAATTCCGAGAAGGAACCCGCAGGTAGAAGGTACGCGACTGTCTTCTTGAGGTTATCGAACATCATGCGACCGTAGCGAAGAGCCTCGACAACGCTGGAAAAGGAGTCAAGAAGAACCATGTCCGCAGCCTCAATAGAAATATCACTACCAGAGCCGAGCGCAATGCCAACGTCAGCCGCGCGGAGAGACGGTGCGTCGTTGACACCGTCGCCGGTCATTCCGACAATCTGGTGGCGTGCTTGGAGCTCACGGACGATGCGAAGCTTCTGCTCAGGCGTTGTGCGAGCGAAGACGATCTCTTGGTATTGAGCGAGTTGGTCCCACTGGTCATCGTTGAGGGTCATCAGCTCGGGGCCAGACAGCACGAGTGCTTGGCGAGGCGAGGATTCGAGGTCGTCGATGTGTCCCTTGAGAGAAGGGTCGACGGTGGTATTGCGCTGCAGAGCGGAAATGTCGTCGATTTGGGAGCGAGGGACGCTGATGATGTTACACTCGGCAGCGATTGCTTGGGCTGTAAGGGCAAAGTCTCCAGTGACCTGAATATCGTTAGCATCGAAGCCGGCTCAGAAACACAAGGCGTAGCTTACCATGAAAATACGAATACCGGCACCACGGAGAGTGTTCATGACTTCGGGGATCTCGGGGCGGGGAGGATCGACGATGCCAACAATACCGACGAGTGTGAGACCTGCCTTGGCCTGGTTGTTGATTTCCATCTCATACGCGCTGTCGGAGGGGTTGCTGGGAAGAGCTGATCTGGAAATGGCCTTGCGAGCAAGAAGCAGGACTCTGCGTCCTTGGGCAGACCACTCATCCTTGATCTTTTCGATGGAGGCACGCGTCGCGGGATCGAGGGAAGTGGTGTATCCTGAAGGACTAACGTAGTTGCTCAGTCTACTCATCAGGATCTCCGGGGCACCCTTGATTGTCAAAAGACTGAAAGAGAAAGTCAGTACATCTTACTCGGTTGGCTCGGTTTTGCTGGGTCAACTTACACGTCACCAGGTTGAAAGACCGAGGCAGTGTCCGAGGGCAGAGCAAGGGATAATCCATCAGGATGAGAGAGACCAAGCGCGCGAATCATGTACTTGTTCTTGCTGTTGAAGGCAAGTTCGTACTTCGTAGACCAACAACGCTTGAGCTCAGCCACCTGTCCCAGACTCTCGGAGAAGCGAAGAATAGCCTGATCTGTAGCGTCACCATGAATGACCCGTTCGTGGAGAGGGAGGCGCATGGTGGCGGCATCGAACTGTCCGGCGTTGCATAGACCGGCGATAGCACGGAGCTGGTCCAGAGCATTGTTACTCGGAGCCGAGTGCTTGTTGATCGCCAAAGTGTCCCGGGCTGACTGGGCCGTCATCTTGTTCGTTCCGATGGCGCATTCAGTAACAATCATTTTGTTCTACGACGGAGTCTATTAGCATGTAGTTCCATTCAACGAAGCACCATCATGGTCTTACCTGAGTCAGGGTACCAGTTTTGTCGGAACAGATGATAGAGACCGAGCCAAGAGTCTCGACAGTCTTAAGAGACTTGCAGAGGATCTTGTTCTTGCGCATCATGTTGGCGCTGATGGTCATACTGGCGGTTAAAGCCACAGGTAGACCCTCAGGGATGAAAGCTACCGCAACAGACACGCAAGAGATGATCAAGTTGGGTACGTTGATCCAGTTGGGGTATACCCGCCTCAACCAAGCAGCCCTGCGCGATTTATTAGCGAAACCAAGTTAACCATCATCGTACCACTATTATTCTTACCAGACGATCAAGACCAAAACGATCATGAGGAACATGATGGAGCAGATGATGAGAACAAAGTGGAGGACTTCACGTTCCAGCGTGGTGAGTCCCTTCTTGGGCTCGTTGGTCAGCTTCGCGATGCGGCCAAAGATGGTGTTGTCACCCGTGGCCACGACCACACCAGTGCAGGTGCCCGAGACGCAGTGCGTGCCCTGGAGACCGATGCATCGCGTTTCGAGATAGTTGTTATCGGTGGAGTCGACTGCAGCGGGGAGAGGAACCGATTCACCTGTTTTCATTCTTTTCGTTAGCGAATTGCATAGCCCAATACCAGTAATTGTCAGCCGACAGAACAGCATTGAAGACGTACCAGTCAGGATAGCTCTGTCAAACTTGGCATCCGATGACACCTTGAGAAAGCGCACATCAGCAGGCAATTTGTTACCACTCTTGATGATTAGAATGTCTCCGGGCACAATCTGGTCAGCGAGAAGCTCGACCTGTTTGCTGTCGCGGATAACCATGCAGTTGTCTGGAAGCATGGTCTTGATCGAATTCATGACTCTCGATGAGGACCAGTCCTGCCACATGTTGAACGCGGCCTGGATGAAGAACACGGCCAGCAACACAATGGCTAACGCCAAGTTGGCAACGGCCGGTGGGCTGCCCAGGGGCTTCCATGCGATGAAGACCAAGATGGACGCCACCAGCAGGACAGTGCCAAAGCCTTTGAAGAAGTATCCGAAGATTCTCTTCGTGTTATGGGAAGGGGGAGGCGAGGGCGCATTCTTGCCGTAGTGAGCCTGACGACGTGTGATCTGATCCGGAGAGAGACCATCGGTGAGGGAAGAAGACAGGCGACGAAGGATCTCTTCAACGGAGATAGTGTGCCATTCGAGTTCCGAAAGGTCTATAGAGAGACGCGATGGTTAGTTCTGCAACATTGCAAAACCTCACAACAAAACTAATTTGGGTGTTTCAACGAACCTGTTGCGACATTTTTGGCCTTCTTCACCGCCTCGGACTTGGACTCGTATTCCTCAATCTCAATAGACCTTTTCTGCAATCAGCACTAGGCCGATGACGATGGTTGCGCGTTTTGTTTGTTTTGTTTTGACTTGGGAAGGGATCAGTTAGATGGGGGAACCGCGCTTACACCGTGCGGTACTGGATGGGCAGCTCAGCAGCAACATCGATCGAATTACGTCTGGACCGGACAGAGTGTATCGACATGGAAGTGTTTGATCGAGCATGATGCAGAGTAGCAGGGTCGGGATTTGATCGATGGGCCTTCCTGCCGGCCTCCTCGTCTGCGTCCCAACGGATGCGTTCACCGCCGCCCTGAACTGGGCTCTTGAGCTCAGTCTCGTTCATTGCTCTTGGTTGCGGATTTTCCTCGATACAAGACGGGGGTCTCTGGGGGAAATGCACAAGGCAAGACTGGTTCTCGGGACGAGTTGAGAGAGGTGCGAGACCCAAAGGAGGAAGGAGAGGGAGGAAGAGGGAGAATGTGAGAAGTGAGAGCGAGCTTGAGAACAGATCTGTACTGCAACGCCCTTACTTTCAACGCTGGCAGGGTCTTATATACACTTGGACGGTGTCAGGGCTGATGGCAGGAAGGGACCGTCTTAACAGTATCTATCATGGGTCTTGGCAACATTCTGACTGCCCCGATGTTTACGAGAGACACCAGCGCAAAAGTCAGACAGACTTTGGCGAGGAAAGGGCTGGGGGCCTTGGTTGCGCGTGGCGGAGATTGCGGCATCCGCACATCATCACATGGCATGAGCTGGGACGCTTTGCTTGACTTGGGATCGACTTACTTGGGATGGTAAGTAAGAGGTAATGGAAATCCCAAGCAAAGCAACTTGAACGAGATTTGGGAGGGGTGACCACGGGGCTACGGCGCGGCTATCTTTTACCTCACTCTCAAAGTTCTCTGACACCGGGGGACTGGATGGAAGAGGAATGGATGGATGGGGGTGCGCGAGATCAAACGGGCAACTCCAGCCTAGAGGGAGCCTGCTGCACCATAGCCCAAAGATTAAAAAGAGGATGCCGTGCCAAAAAGGATAAACGAGTTAAGAGATGACAACGACGTGCGAAGATGGATGGAGGTCGACTTGGGAGTTGTATCTACGGCGCCAAGGGGCGGTGAGATGGCGCAGCGAGGACACAGCAAGTCCAACGTGTGCGCCGTACTGTGGGCGACTGAGAGAGCGCGGGATGCTTTATTCTGCCTCACATTTCCAAGGGGGGGAAGGGCAGAGCAGACAGAGTCAGTTGCTGCTGGCTCCTTGGTGCTAGCTAAGCCAGGCCGGGAGTAGAAAGCCGGCTTGCTGTTTTGAAATGAGAAGCAGCGTGTCACAGAAAACAACGTTGCTTGCGTGCGGCCGCAAGAAGGAGGCTCGGTTGGCGCTGCTGGAAGGGGCCAGAAAGGCAGCAATGCACAGTTGAATAAATCGCTCATAGACTGGCGCTGGCTGGTGATGCGAAATTACACAAAGTTGAAGTCGTTGGAGCTGGATATCCAAGTATCTCTTGGCGCAAAGGAGGCTCTCCTGTGACTTGCCAGTGACAACCAATCAAGGTTTTGGCGCATCCTGCCCCGTGCTTTTTTTTTTTTTTTTTTTTTTTTGCTTTATTTCTTTTCGGCCTGCCCTTGCTGCCTCTTGGCTTCTCCCCGAGTCCTGACTGTGGCTCTTTGGTCGCCCACGCTTCTTCTGCCCTAAGCTATGCGGTAAGAAGCATGGGGGTGTGTACCCCAACTCGTCAACTGCCTAGGTAACGGACGGGTGGAGGTGGGTGTAGAGTCCACTTGGGGCTCGGGCCTTGGCCCTGTGTCTTATTTTCTGCTACTGCTGCCGGTTGATGGAAGCGGATGACACAACAGAGAGAGAGAGAGAGAGCGTGTGAGAGAAGCCGGCGGGAGTGAGACTGTGAAAGCGTGTGAGAGAGAGAGAGAGAGATTCCGTAGCTCCCCTTACCCTCCTCCACCTCTCTGTACGCCCTAGGGTCGTTCACCCCCCTCCCTCCGGTCCTTCACCTCCTAGCTGCCTCCCACTCTCCAGCCCTGCATCCATCCAGTCTGCATCCATCCAGTCTGCATCCAAGGTCCTTTCCAAGCTTGCATTTCGATGGATCAAGCTCCTGCTGCTAGACGAGACGGGTTGAGAGAGAGAGAGCTGAGTTGGGGGTCTCACGGTCTCATGGACCTCTTGCGTCCCTGCCGCCCGCTGCATGTCACCGCCAGAGTCAAGGGCAGAAGAAAAAAATAAAACCCAGACAAGAAAAAGACGACGGCTCTGGTTGGTCAGCACTGCCACAATTTTGTTTCTCTTCCCCAAATCCGTCATCCAACTCCAGCAGCGGCCAGTCCCTCGTTCCCAAGAGCTCTGTCATTCTCACTGAGATTTGGGCGCGTGCAAGTTGCGATGCAAATGTGGAGAGAGGCAGGAGACACATCAAGCTGCCCGTGTCTCGGTTTGCTGCAATGGGTTAGCACCGTCATCCGGGATTTCCCACTTTGAAGTCTTGCTAAGGCTCACGAATTGCATCCCACAATCTGCTGGTTTGTTGGCTCCGCTGCTGACTCCCCCAGATGCTAATGGCTCATGGCCTCCATCGCATGTCAAATCTCCTCGACATGTTGTTGCCTATCGCAGAGAATCTGGATATTGCGGCCAGCAACTAACTAAGCTGTCCGATCCGTAGCAGCCAACGCTCTTTTGTCCTATTCTCATTGTTCCCTAAATAAACAGCACCAGCTCCCGCCTCGTCTAATTCTCTTTGTGCGGTCGGCACCGAATCTTCCCATCACCGCCTCTTCCCCAAGCAATCCAGACTCGCGCGGCCACCGCTCATTGAAGATTGCACCTCACCCGACTTAGATGGTAGACGTCCGGCGGACGATGGGCATGAATCGCAGACTCGCAGCCCATCCCGCTTACCCGGCTCTGCTAGCCCGTTCGCCGCTTCGAATCGGCGCCTGCTCCCGCTCACACCTCTTGCTTGCTTGCATCCTTCAGCCTGCTTGTTGCTCCTTTCCCCTCCCAAAATCCAGTCCAAGTGATTCAAGGCATTTTATCACGCCGTACTTGTGATTAACGCTCTTCAGAATGGCCGGTAGCAAAACGTCAATGGCCCTCTCCCAATTGGCTCCCACTTATACGTACTCTCACTGCCACAATTCCCCCTCATCTTCAAGCCGGATTCTATTGCCTCAACCTAGACCATTTCAATAGAAAGAGCAGCAGCAGCGCATGCAAGTGGGAGTGCAAAGTGCTGCATCAGCTCCAATCAATCCAAATCACCTCCGCCAGCCAGTCTCTCGGCCGGGGGAACGAACGAACGAACGAACCCACCTTGCCTGTCGGACATACAGCCCTGACGCATACCCGGTCGTCTCCCCGCCCAGGGCAGGGCGCCAGCAGCAAACACAGCCGGCAATTGAACGACCCAGTCTCTCTTCTGCAGTGCCTCCTTCATGACGATGTGTGAGCCTTTTTCTGCACACACTCGCTTTCCCACTTCCACTCTCTCCCACCCGCAAGCAAGCGTCGTTTGAAGTTGAACGACGTTCCGCCCAGAAAAACTAGTGCCGATCTCATCACGCGGCCACTGGGTGGTAGGCGGCCTCCTGGGCTCGCACCCCGGTTCCTGTTCGTTCGCTAGCCTACTCCACGATTGCCCTTGTCCCCCCAACGGCAGCAAGAGCTTCAGGCCTCGGGGAGGGTCCTGCACTGCACCCTAAAGTCCCGCATGCCCAGACCGACAACACCTCTTGCGACGAAGGGGAGGAGGGAGGAAGCTGCCGGATGGACCTGGACGTGGGTAGGGGTAGGTAGGGTTTTTTCCTGACCCCATCTACAGAGTTCTCCATACACGATGAGATTGATTGACGAGCAGGAGAGGAGGAGGGAGATGGCAGCCGAGGGAGCCAATGCTCGTGTGCAGTGCAGAGAGAGAGGGGACGGACCCGAGAGGATGAAAGCTCCCCTCCCGCCCAGCCGGCCAGTCGCCTAATTCCCCTGCTGACACCCTGCCTAGACGGACGTGGACAGAAGCTGCCCGTCCCGATACATGCCATACCCGCGCAGACAGGCACAGGCCCAGGTAGCTAGCTGGGCGGTATTGGCACTGCTATGCGCTGCAATGGAAGAGCAGCAGCGCAATGCGTTGCTGCTGACTCTGATTCTGACTCTCTCCCTTTCTTACCTCACCTTACCCCAAACACACGTACTGAGCTGCGCGTCCGCTGTCGTGTGTAGTTTGCGTACCTAGTCTGCCAATGCTGGCGCAGCATTAGCCAGCCAACATTGATGTGCAGAACTGGAGATTCCAGACCCGCGTAGAGACGGTGCTTTCACGTCTGTCAGGAACGAGCTGCAGAACGCAGAGCGGGAATATGTACGAATACGTCTATGAGGGGCATTGGTGCTGCTCCTCTTCCCAATTCAACACCGGCGTACGCCCGCACACACGCCGTGGGCCACGCACACCGTCACTCAATCCCTCACACACTCACTCGGTCACTCTGCTACTTTGCAAGGCAAATACAGTACAGTCAGTCCTGGTCGTCAGTACGTAGTCGCTGGCTGATCATTACTAAGGCAAAAGTCAGTCAGTCGGTCCCCCATTTCCTTTGATGACTTTTCAAAGGTGCCGGGCACCGTAGGTCGGGGTCTGCCGACAAGATGGCTCCGCGCCACGGGGCCACACATCTCTAATTCTGGCCCTCGGTCAGTGCTTTTTCGTCGCTCTTTTTTTATTTTTTATTTTTATTTTTATTTTTTTCCCCCCGCATGGGCAACTGGGCATGGCATCCATCGCCATCGCCGTGGCCTATGCAGTCAGTTCCAGACCAGCCAGAGCTGGGTTTGCCAGCAAATAAATTCGAACAAGACCAGGCCGGACTGAGAACAGCACAAGACTTGAGTCGGTGCATCCCATCTCATCCCAATGCCACACACGCCAATCCGTCCTTCGTCTTTTCGTCGTCTCTTTCGCCTCTCGCTCTTTCGCCTGCTTTGCTTCTTACCTGCTGTTACGGCACCAACATCCGGTCATCCCATCTTGTTACATCCCGTCCAGCGCCCAGTTTGGTTGACGAGAAAAGCACACAAAAACTCAAAATCCCCTCCTCTTTTTTTTTTCTCCCCTACCTCCAGTGGCGCATTGCACTTGCATATGGAGGGCGCTTGTTTATCCGATCCCCCAGAGGAAGAAGCGGCAACTGCAGCATCAGTCGAAGTCTCGTCTTCGTGCACCGACCGGTTTCCCATCCACTTCTCATACGCTTCCCCCCGTCAGTCTGTCCTGACCTGATACCGAACTTGGTACTCTCCTCTCAATCTTTTTCCCGCTAGAATTTTCCATCACCGTTTGTTCGTTTCGTTTTCGTTGTTTCGTTGCTGTCGTCGTCTTGGCTCGACTCGAGCGCCGGTCTCCAACTGAATGACGTCGTTCCCCAAAGGGCCGACTCCGCTACTACTGCTGCTGCGCCTCAATCGACCCAAGACCCCTACAGCAAGCAGCTGCACCAGTCAGTCTACTGCGTCTGTCCTGCGTCGTTTCTGTGGTGCTTCCCAGTCCCAGTCCGGCCAGTAGTCAGTTCAGTCCAAGGTCCCAAGATCCAGTCGCTGCACCGCTTCTCCTCGCCGCCGCCCTCCTCCTCCTCTTCCTCTTCCTGCCCCTCGGAGTAAATTTTCGCCCTGCGCACACACGCTGCTTGGTGGTGGTGGTGGTGCTGCTGCTGCTGCCCAGAGGTCCACGGGTTTCTTGGGTCGCAGTCGTGTCCGTCGTTCGCCCGTCGTTTGGGTTTTTGGGGTCGGGGCCCCCCTCTCTGTGCGACACTCTCTCTCACCTCCCGCCGGTGTCCGTCGACTAGAGTTTGCGTGCACTCTCACCACCCACCACCAAAAGAGCAAGCAATCAGCAACGCAACAAAACCCAATTCCTCCCGCACAATGGCCATCGGTTTGCTGAGTATTCCGAGGGAAATTCGGGACTTGATCCTCGACCAGGTCATATTCCTGCCCGACCGCGAGCCTCCGCAAAACCCCTCCGTCAGCCAGGGCCGGAAAAGGCGCGAGTACAAGGGTAAAGGTTTTTTTGATGGCCACGACATTTGGGTAGAGAAGCAGCAGCAACGCACACCACCCGCCGGCACGCCCAACACCGCTATCCTCCTCGTTAATCAACAATTGCACGATGAAGCCAAGTCCCTGCTTGCGTCAAAAGGAACCCATTACCGTTTGGACGTCATGTATGTCAAGGAATGTGGCTTGTGGCCGACTTGGCTTGCCGTGCCAAGAACGACCCGCCATGCCGACAGCGTAAACGTTCAGTTCCGCATTTTCGATCCGCCAAAGGATGTCGACCCCGACTGGAAGAACGAAGAGCAGTTCCGCGGCGGCGACGGCGGCCCGCCCTTTATCGTCTGGAATTTTTACGCCATGCTGTCTGGCTACCTGCGATACGGTCCGACCGCCTTTAGCAGTGTCGTCGCCGACCCGTCAGACTTCACCATCAAGAAGCTCGTGATAGACGTCGTCGCCCCACCCGCCAACGAGAAGCATGATCGCCTCGTACCGGGAGGCACACGTCGCGCCATCGACCTGTTTGAGGGCTTCACTCATATGGTCATGGACGCAGAGAAGCGCGAGAGGCGCGGGATCACTTGGCCCCGCCCGCCCGAGGGCAAAGAACACCTCATTCCGGCTGAGAAGCTGGCTTTCTTCATGTGCAGCCAGATTGGCGGCCTTCTCTCCATGTATCGTGACTGGGGCGAGTACGGCGCCGCCCTGTACGAGGGCATCGGCAGCATCCAGATCCGCGTCAACGGCGAGCTGCGCCGCGACTTCGACATGGACGAGATGCTTGCCAGGTTACCAATCCAGCCCATCACGGCGTGGAATGAAAAGGAACAACAAAAGAGACAGAGGCGCTTCGACGAATGGAAGGCCCACGCGACTGCGATAAGACAAGGTTGGAAGAAAGCGTGATGGAGAGAAGAGAGTTGGGGCAATAATGACTTGATGAATTTTTGCTTTGGCCGTACAGGCCTCGGAGGGAGATGACTCCCCTCCCTCCATTGCATTGGGCGGCGATACCACCGGATAAAAGGGTCCTTTCTTGGGATGGTTTTCCTTTTGGTGCATGGTACATGGGGACCAACGAGGTCGGATATGCGGACGGTCTCGGAGCGGGAGGGGTTCGGTACGGATACGGCGCCGGGGACTGAAAGCCGGGACTGCGGGACCGGGGTAATGATGCTCTTCCTATATTACCGAGATAGGCCTTCCACCGTGGCCCGGAGCCTGGCGATATCAGCGTGGCTTGCTTTGCAGCACCCGCCCACAACAATTTGCTTCCAAATACCACGAGATTGAGCATTGGCAACGACCTCTGTGAGCTGTGCTTCCCATGATGTCTTTGGGTGATTTGATCCCTCTGGGAGTTCCCATTTCTGAGTGGTGGTGTTGTAGACCTCCCCGTTGGTGCCGTCCGGGTAGAGAATCAGGGCCGGTGCCTCGGCGACGACGCCGTCAGTGATGAGCTCCTGAACAGCCGACTCATAGCTCTTGACGAGGGACTCCAGCTTCCAGACCTTGGTGCAGTTGATGCCAATACCCCACGGGCGACATGCGGCAATCTCGGGGCTGAGCATGGCTGCCACAGCCTCCTTGATGGATGATCCGTCGGGCAGGCGCTCATCATCACCGGGGAACAACGATGCGATCCAGAACGGGAGGGCAGAGTCGGTGGCTAGGACATCGGTCTTGTCCAGAGCTTGCCTGATGGCCTTGATCTCGTCGGCGCGGGGAATGGTCTCAATGGCAACGTAGCCGACAGGCGATGCGAAAGCGCCAGCCTTGTTGAAGAGCCGCAGGCGCTCAAGATGCCAGTCGCGCAGCTTCTCAAGTGAGTCGTGGTCCTCGTCATAGGCGCCGCTGTACTCTTGGCCAGGAATCATACATGCGCCGTAGGGACCAATACTGAGAGCGGTCTTGGCGCCGTTCGCGCGTCCCGCATCATGGGCGATGCGGACAGCGTCTTTGATAAAGTTGCCAATGGTGGCTCGGTCAATGCCATTGGGATGCTCGGGGGTGCGTGTATTTGCGAAACCATGGATGGACAGCTGGTAGGTGGCAGTGAGGATGATGTCTACGGGAACATCGCCAAAGTCCTTCTGACAAGCAAGCAGCGTATCCTGGCCGTCGACAAGCAGATGAGTAGACCAGAGAGGGGTGGTGGCCGAGTTAAACTTGAGGCCGTACTTGTCCTCGAGTGATGTGCCGAGCCCTCCGTCGAGGATAAGGACCCTGGATTCGGCCTCAGTCGCGTCGGCCATTTTTTTGCGATCCGCGTCGAAGTTTAAATAGAATGCGACTGACTGACTCTCTTTCTTTTTTGTCCAAGTACAGGTGTAAGTAACGTCGAGATCGGGCAAGGTAGGAAATAAAATAGAACAAAATACAATAACCTCGAGGAGACCCGGACTGATCTGGTCTGGTCTGGTCTGGTCCGGGGAAGCAGCAGCAGAAGGGGTGTCGACGTCGTGTCTTGGGGCTTGGGGGATTTCTTGGGTCTTGGTCTTTCTTGAGAGGGACCTCGTCGGGGTCGGGGCTTGGAAGGGGGGGAGGCGGACGGGAAGCCTGGGCAGGGAGCGGGCTTGGAAGGGTTCCACCCTGGAGAAAAATTTGGGAAAGCATTACGACGACTCTGGCTGACTAACACGCTTTTTGGGCTGTTGCCAAGAACAACCGGCAGGAACTTCCGCGAAAGTGCAGCGATGCCTCCTTCCTGCCCTTCAGCTCTTGGCGCAGGCAGGTCTCGCACTCAAGCACACTGCAGTCCAGTTGCGAATGGGGAAGGAGTACATCACACATTACCTTCTGTACCTAGGTATGGATGGATACCTTCCTCCCCAATGCCTCCCTTCCACCCTTCGTGCCTTCCTCGTAATATGTAGCCTCAACCATTAGATTGTGTGGGAAGGCACTCCCATCTGTACCTGCCACCTACCTTATCCAAAGATGCATCACGACTTCCATTGCTTTTTCTTTTCTCATAAATGTCACTTACTTTATCAGCACTCAGCGGCAGTGACGATGAGCCTCCCCTCCCTCCTTCTTTCAAATGCTTTGGAAAGTACTGCTGCACCAACCAACGCACCTTCCTTCGGTCTCGGCATCCCTCGCCGGCGGCCTCTTCTTTTGCCAAGACCCGACCTGCGGCCATCCCATCAAAGGGGGGTGGAGGGGGCCTCAATTTCAATCACTTTCTCACACACAAAATGACACAGCTAACCTCACCAAAAACTTGCTTCGATCCAATCTCGTCGCCAAAAAAATATCACAACCAGGAAAACATCATGCTGTCCCTTTACCTACCTGCAAAATAAACTTCTGTCATCTCATGTAGGAGGGGCGGGAGAAGATTCTACCTCGCGTACTACGCAATACTAGCACAGGAAGCATTGCGCTACCGAGAATGAGCCTTTCTCAGCTTTTCGTTAATACCGATATCAACTTCACATTGATGCTTCTCCCAGTGTGCGATCCAGACGCGAGCTGGAGACACACTCTGACCGGTCACAACCTTGCCTCCAACGGCGGGGGATAAGCTTATTCATTGGGTGTCCACGGCACGCGCGGCAGCTCCAGTCCCTCTAGAACAACACTAATAAATGCCCCTCTTCTGATGACGACTGGCACGGGGAATCGAGATCACTCCAGACTATGTGTCATGGCTTTATGCTATCCGCATATGTCGCGAATGACTCTTGCAAGAACAGCACGTCTCAAGCAGCTATCTCTGATAATCACATTCTTGTCGTGTTCCTCGTCCTGACATCTGCTACCTATGCGAAACATGAACACGGCAGGCGTCTTTCTCAACCAGATGTAGCGCATATCGCGCCAGCTTTCGGGAGTGCTTGCCGAATGGCCCACCTTCCCAACATTGTTTGACAGGTACACTTACCTGCGTACGTATTCAGCTATCATGTTCCAACTCCACCAACTGAATTCCAGAGTATTCAATCCATCCCGCATGAACCAACATGAACAATTCTTTCGCAGAGCCACAACTGTAGTAACCAAGCCTTACGAGGCGCTCGCGCTCCGCGGGCTCAGTTGCAGTCGCCTTAGCTTCCGACGCTGCGACGCGCCGAAAACAAGGGTCTCAGAATCCGCCCGCCGCCCGCTCTGCGTGTCCAACGGGATCCGTACATGCACCGATGTAACATCGTTTAACTTTAACCGCCAGCAAAGCTGAAGAACCCCACCAAAATATTCGCTGTGATCTTTGCTGGCTGGCGGCGAATGACGACCTCTTCATCCACCTCTTGGCGGAACGTCATTTCTCCGGCCTTGCTGGCTCCTGAGACCCGCCGAAGAAGACATCTTCGGAGCCGGGCGGGGCACGGCGAAGCGTCCGGCACCTCCGCCGAGCCGGGAGCCACTATAAAGTTTAGCGGAGCTTGTCAGCAGAAGGGCGCGCTGGGCGTCAGTGGGGCCATAGAGGTAATCTTCGGCGTCGACTCACTCCCCCCGATGACCTTTCATCAAAACCAATTGTCTTCCGACATTCAGTCAATCCTGACTCTGCGTCGCCACAAGTGAAGCGTCAGCATAGTTTTCAGAAGACGAACGAGCCATGTCGACAACCACAGCGACCGCAACAGCCTCCGCCTCAACGTCCGGCATCGAGCTGACGCCCCTCCCACCCCAAATCAACCAGAAATCCCCCGGTGCAAGTGTCTCTCAAACGGACGATGATAGCAACAATGATCCGGTTCTTCAAGCCTCACGACTTGCGGATTCCTCTGTCCCGGAAGGCGGCTACGGCTGGGTCGTGGTGACGGGCTGCTTCGTCATTGCGTGGTGGATCATCGGTACATCGTATTCCTGGGGTGTCATCCAAAGCGCTCTCGTCGACGATGGTCTCGCCACGCCCGCCGTGCTCTCCTTCGTCGGATCGTTGGCAGCAGCCCTGATCTCGGCAATGGCCATCATCAACTCGCGCGTCATGCGTCGCTTCGGCCCGCGAAGGGTGGGTTTGCTGGGAATCGCCTTGATTGGGCTGAGTGAGATCCTCAGCAGCTTTGCTGTCAAGAATGTCGGGGCGCTCTTTGCTACCAGTGGTTTTATGATGGGCTTAGGCATGAGGTAAGGATGCTCCCAGTCCCAACCAGATAACCGATCATACTGACTCACCTTCCAGCTTGTGTTTTTCCGTGAGTGGCAACCAGGTTGGCAAATAACCACATCTGACATCAATAGATTGTCTCTACGATCCCCGCGCAATACTTCAGCAGAAGGCGTGGCCTGGCAAATGGCATCGTCTTCGCTGGTGGCGGCCTCGGCGGTGCTGTCAACAGCTTCGCCCTGGATGCACTCCTCAATCACCTTGGTCCGGCCTGGGCATACCGTGTTCTTGCTCTCGTCACCTTGGCTACCGGTCTTCCAGCTGCGTGGATCATCAAGGAGCGGGTTCCAATCAGGAGTTCCGGATTCGTTGAGTGGTAGGTCTTCAAGAAGCAGTCTAAATGCTCTCGCTAACACGGGTTCCGAAGGCGCCTCTTTAAGTCCTTCACCTTCCTGGTCATCTTCCTTGCTGGAGCTGTGGGCACATTCCCTCTCTTCGTGCCGCCATTCTTTCTGCCACTCTACTCGAAATCCATCGGCCTCTCTTCCTCAACAGGGGCTGGCCTAGTTGCAGGCTTCAACTTCTCATCGGCCATAGGCCGCATCTGTTGTGGCGTCCTTTGCGACCACTTCGGCGCCCTTAACGTGTTGTTTGCCTCACTGTTCTTGTCGGCTGTTAGCGTCCTCGCCATCTGGCCGGTTTCGACGACACTGGCGCCCATGATTTTGTTCGTCATTGTCAATGGCATCTCCAACGGTGGCTTCTTCTCGACCATGCCCACCGTCGTTGGTAATGTGTTCGGATCCGCCCGAGTATCGGTCGCGATGAGCATGATTGTGACAGGTTGGGCCGGCGGTTATCTCATGGTGAGTTTCTTCACATTCCGCAGATGAAGTTTTGCCGCAGCTAACCCAGTCGCGCAGGGTGCGCCCATTGCCGGCTATCTACTCGAGGCGTATGGAGGTGAGGACAATGGACTACAAGCCTACCGTCCTGCCATGTTCTACGCTGGATCGTTATCGCTCGCATCGGCCGGGCTGATTGCCATGGTGCGCTTCCGGATGAACAGAAAGATTTTGGCCAAGTTGTAAGAGATTGAGACGAGCCGATAGAGACACCTCGCTCATTCATGCAATGCAAGATGGACGACTAGTAAGAGTAAAAGACATGTATGATAAGATAGAAGATGGCTTTCAGGGCGGTGGAACAACAAGTCTGGAGACCGAAGACCGGCCGGCGGTCTGAAGATCAGGGGAAGTTGCGTCAGTGTAACACCGTAGCCAAGGAAGACTGACTAAAATTCCTCCCACCTCAGTTCACATAATCGTACCTATGCTGGGCGTCAAGCTGTGAAAATGATTCAACTCTGATCGGCTTTCCCAAGTTTCCTTCTCACTGCAGCCCTACCCCCCACTCGATCCACCGTCGCATTGCATCCTCCGCGCCGCTGCTGCCTGGACGGCCCCACCCAGCGCTGCAGCTCTCCGATCAGCCCCGGACCCCCGCCGATAGCTACGGAAGATGTCCCTATTCAATGGCCTTGCTGAAAGCAATTCAGCTAAGTCCATGGGTGCATGTCTGACTCACGCCGGTCTGGTCCTCTCGATCTGCACGTGCCCACGCGGTGCATTCGCGCACTCTCACTCAGCTCGACACGGAGATTGCCATATCCGACGCGATCTCTCCCTAGCTGAACGCCTTTGACGCCATTGGGGTACATATTACCCCGCCGGTCTCCCTACCGTCCGACACAAATATCAACAATTCAACTGCTCGACTATCACGACCCTTCCATCATCCACAATCGATTGCTTGATCTCCTGAGCTCTTTCTGTCCATCTTTGACGATAATAGCCGCAAACATGTCCATCGACCACGTCGGCCTGTACGTACCCGCCAGCATCTACAAGGAGACTGTGCAATGGTACCTCACCGCTCTTGAGCCAATTGGCTTCAAGAAGTTCGTCGAGCCCAAAGAGTACGCCTGCGGTCTCGGCATCCATTCTCCCGACTTCTGGATTGCGTCACACAAGGCCGAAAAGGCCAATATCCCTCTCCACATCGGCTTCAAGGCGGAGAGTAAGTTTCGCATTCAGTAGTGTGTAGATTGTACCACTAATCTTTGATGGATGCAGACCGCAAAGTTATCGACGAATTCCACAAGGCTGCGCTTGAAGCTGGCGGCAAAGATAATGGTGCTCCCGGTCTTCGACCCCAATACCACCCGAACTACTACGGCGCTTTCGTGATCGATCCCGCAGGAAATAATGTTGAGGTTGTCTGCCACAAGCCGGAAGTCATTGACGAGTAAAGAGCAATTGATTCAAGATCTGAATGAGGGGACATGACGAATCACGACGCATGGGAACGACGAAAGGGGCACGCTTTCTCGTAGAGATATCTTTGTTGATATTCGAACACTTGGGCCAGAAAGCAAGGATGCAGTGACACATTTGTTATCTACTTATGGATTTGTGTCTTCGGTGTTGAGAGACGACTGCCGGATACCATGAAGGGTGCGGAAGTAAACAAGTCTGGGCTAGTAATCCATCTAGCCTGGGATATCCAATCGGTTTTCCGTCACAGACGCAAATTTTGCTATCATTTCGGCGCCTGAAACGAGCGCAGTTGCGTGCAGATACAGAGTTCAATATTGCTAAGGACTCAGCCCACCCATGTGTTGATAACGTGAGAATACCGAGGGGTGAAGATGAGAAAGCATTCATCATATCGCGATCGGAACCCATTTGCTTCGAAAGGTGTCATCAACTCCGGGGTTGTCTCAGGAGCAACTGTAATCTTGTACTCCCGCAAGACCGCTGCGAGAATCAGACGCATCTGATAGGTCGCCATATTCCCACCTGGGCAGCGTCGAGCGCCCACGCCAAAAGGTGCCGTAAGTCGTCGTCGCTCGATGAGGTTTTCTTCCTCCAGCCAGCGTGTCGGGTCAAAGACGTCGTAATTGGGGAACAGGTCGGGTCTCTGTCGGCTTATGGACAGAGACTGAGTGGTAACCACCGTGCCCTCTGGGATATAGTAACCAAGGACGTCGATCCCTCCCTTGGGGACAACTCGGCTTCCGGTCAGGGCTACAGGAGGTCGGAAGCGGAGGCCCTCGGTGACGCAGGCACCCAGAAGCTTGAGGCTTTCAAGATTGTCATTGTTGTGCTGGGTATTGATCTCCTCGACTACGCTTTCTTGAAGGTTGGTGTTCTTTGCAAGCTCGTAGAAGATGAATGCCAGAGCGGACGAGGTGGTCTCGGTAGCAGCGAGGATCTGGCCAGCCATCTCGGCGCTAATCTCGTCGTGAGACCAGTTGATTCCCTTCTCCTGCTTCTCCATGAGAAGCTGGTAGACAGTCGGAACTTCGTCGCGATCGACAGGATCAACCTTCTCGGCTTCCTTGCAAATCCGCGAGCCCAGTTCGAACAGCCTGTCGCTTGACTCGACGCGAAACTTTGTATGGGCAATCGGAGTGAACTTCAGCCATTCGAAAAGCCAATTCGGCAGACACAAGCGCCAGACAACGAGAAAGTTGTATTCTCCAACAATATGAGGGAAGTCGCCTGGGTCGATCTTTGCTTGGGAACCGGCCATGACAACCTGGGAGTTGAGCAGAGTTGCAACACGGAGATGGTGTACAATGTCCTCGGACTTTTCGCCTTTTGAAGTGCCCAGATTGCGGGCCATCCTATTGACGTTATCCTCAAAGATAGGATGCCAGTACTTCATTGCCTTGGTTGTAGTAGCGACCATGACGGGCCGACGACGTTCGCGTGCGATGTTGTTCTGAGGGTACGTGACTGTCCACTCATGACCTCCGATACGCAGAGCTCCGATCGCGCGGGGGGTAGTGTCGAGATCTTGTCTGGCGAAGACGGCTTGAAGAGATGGAGAATCATTGACGAGGACCATGTTGGGGCTGATGCGCACCACAGGACCATACTGCCTGAGGAGGTCGTCGGCGGTGAATGAAAGCTTGCCGTGCCATCGTTGCCAACGAATCCAGAGAGAGCTTGCTGCAGGAAACCAGGGGCCTGGAACTTTCTTAAGGGCGTGAAACTTGGAAGAGTAGACCATCTTGCCAGCTTCCAGCAAGATGAAAAAGGCGAGGCATGTCAGCAAAGCATATAAAGAGCCGAAGCTCGGCGAGATGATCAAAGTCTCAAGCATCTTGTCCAAACTAGTTGATAGGATGTTTGGCGAACGAACGAAGCAATTTGAAAGTGTTTCTCTTTCCTCTCTACAAATACAGGGGGGTTTTTTGGTCTTTATGAAGTCTGGCCTCCTCCATCTTTGAGGCGACTATTACCGGGGTCAGAGCCAGACAGAAAGCAGCTAGAACGTATCAGATGTTGATTCTCGTAGAGTGCATTTTCCGAGATTGCAAGGTTCCCTCTTGCAGGGAGATGCTCGTTAGTTTCTCACCCCGCATGGGGTACCCCCGCCAATCCATCATCCAGACTGCAATCTTTGGACGGATCCATGAATTCGTAGGCTGTCAGCAAAGCTTGTAGCGGAAACTGACAGAACTTTCCAAAGCGTCGGGTTGGAGGTAGTGTTGCGCAGGCCACAGCAACGATGTCTGATCGTATTCTGACAAACAGACACCGAGGAGCATCACTGCGAGGCTCCTTGCCTCTAAGAAGGCGTCTTGAGTGTGGCTGCGTTTGTTATCGCCAGAGACGTGTGTGCCCACGAAGAAAGCTTAAATGCCATTGGAACTACCTTGCACCTAGCTCACATAGCGCGACAGTGACCCCACGAATTTCCATATTCTTACCAAATCCCGAGTGCTTTGCTTCCAAAGTCTTAAACCAATTTGAATAGAGTTTTCAGGGTGTTTGCAAGGCCTATCACGGCCATTCTTTTACACAATGCGCCGCGTAGGCTCGTTCGCGGATGTTTCGCGGAGCCTGTGAGTGGCTGGGGAGACTCGCTTCTGCAATACAACCTGAATAGGTAAGCGAGTTACGTCGCCAGCGAGTCAGAGTACTCAAAAAGACGCGCAACTCGGTCGCTTGAATATACGCATTGTTTCCCAGTATCACGGAAGGTACAGTTCGAGAGATCAATATCTGCGTGATGATTGCAGCGGCAGGGTTTCAGGCATGGCAGGTCAACTATTGATCTGTACGAGCAGAGTTGATGTAGCAGTTGACTCCGTGAAACCTTCATGATTCTGTCACGCCAGTTCACGGGAGCGAGCTTCTGAATAAACATGGATCTGCATGAGACTGTTTTACTCATATCCCGGCTGATAATCATAGAATTTGTTCTGTGGACCAATCGATGTCCAATACTAAGAACGCTCCCTTCTCGTCGTTTCTACTCAAGCCTTCTTCCAGGCTTTGTCAAGGATCTCCTTCACCTTCCATGCCTTGATCTCTGGGAAGAGCTCATTCAGAGTCTTCTTTCCGGACGGGGGAATATCAAAGGTGCCATTCTCAAACCACCATCCGAATGTTCCAGCGAGCGCCTGATACGCCTCCTTGGGAAAGAAGGGGTAAGCTGGGATCTGTCCAGGAAGCTCTGTCGTCTGGCCAGCCTTGAGCTTTTCGGCACTGTCGTAAGCGACGTTGAACTTTGTGCCTGTGGTTTGATCTTATTAGTGAACTCTGCAGTAATCCTTTACGATTGAAACACTTACCCTTGGCGTCTTCAGCAAGCTTCAGGAACTCATTCCAAGTTACCTTGTCTCCTACGATATAAAGATCGTTGTCCCACTTCTTCAAGTCCAGAGCAGCCGCTACAAATTTGGCGACATCTCTCGTGTGAGTGAACGCCGAAGGAACATTTCCTGATCCGGGAATGGCTGCAGAGTCATTGGGAATATCGATGAAAAGAGTGAACGGTGTCATGTTCGACTTCTCTGCTTGAGGAGCCCAGTAATCGAGGAAGAAACCGTTGTGGACGACAGCATACTCCAGGTCCTTCGTCTCGTTCTCCAAAAAGGCCCGAGCCTTGAGTTTGTTAGGAACTGATCCCAACTCTTTGGTTTGACTTTCTAAATGTTAGCCGCTGTCGTTGATAACTGTAAGGGATTGAATGCAGACCTTTCGTTGTGGGGAATGCCCCAGCCGCTGGAAATTATTCTCTTAGTCGTTTTCGAAGCATCCGCAGCACGAATGAGCTCAATTTCCTGCGGCACTTGTCCCGGCGGAGGCATCATATTGATTGCCGAAATGACGGTATGCACGTTGTTGTCTTCGAGAGCCTTAGTGGTGGCTTCGACATTTGCGTAATCAACAACGATTATGGAAGCCCCGACTTCCTTCTCCAAGTCGGGGTTGGCCTTGGCTTTTGTCAACATCTAATTCGCAACCTGGAACAAAGAGATTGAAACACTCAAAGATGTTTCTGCATGCTTACCTTTCTGGCCAAGATTTTAACTTCATGTTTACCAGCAGCAACAATGGCCTCGACGATAGTTCGTCCAACATTTCCTGTTCCACCGGCAACTGCGATAACAGCCATTTTGACGTTCTGGGATGAATTTCGAGAGATTGTGGATTGACACAAAAGAGAATGAATCGGCCGCTGTTCTAGACGCTTTTTACTATGTTTAATCAAATGTGTTCATTCAGGCCTCGTCTGAGGGGTCTGTTGTCTAAATAGTCACACAGGTGCAGCTTCAAACTCAATGCAATTGATTCCGCTGGTCGGGCGGAGTCTTTTGCTTGAATGCCATCACCTAATCCGTAGTATTGAACGCGCTATCGCAATGCGACTGTCTTGGCAACTAACAACATGGTGAAAGTCCGCCAGCATGCGTTCGGTAACAAAATGCTTCCGCCAATGCTCAAGCCGGCGGGCGGAGCAGACAGGGCAGGAAAGGAGCGCCATTCCACGTGGGATAGATTGATTTCGGGAAGTTCCTTCGGCGGTGCCGTTGCTAACTTACCTAAGGTGGTCATGACTCGGATCCAAATTGCTTCCGGTTCTTACGTGACCGGGCCAATCATGAAACTACTTCCTCTCAACGTCCCTCGAATGCTAACCTCCGTTAGGAGTGCCCTCGAATTTTGCCCAGTTCTGCTTCCGCCGACTTGTTGAAATTTCCAATTCGCGTAGCGGGCTTCCGGCATCTTTCCGCGTCCGAAAGCACAGCGGACTCAGCACATCGCCGACGGGCCGGGAAAGTGGGTCCCTGTCATCCGGCACATCGGACGCGTTCCCGTAACACCTTTCGAAACTCGGCGAACGGCATCAGGCAGTGGCGCTAGTAGTTGTAGGCCGCCATGGACACTGCATCTGTCCTAGAAAGCCGGGCACGAGACAAGGCTGCACGCATTGGACAGGTATGCGCCACTCTTTGTGGTGACAGGCAGGCGTCTTATGTTATTTGTTCATATCAGCTGACCACCTGATATTAGGCCTGTCTAAGATGCCAGTCAAAGAAGATCAAGTGCGATGGAAAACAACCATCATGTACTCCATGCACAAATCGCAGTCATGATTGCCAGTATCAGCAGGTGCAAAGGCGGCGTGGCCCCGGCCGAAGGTACGTTGCAGCGTTGCATTGGAGTTTCATCTTCGCATATTTCCAGGAAGATACTGACTGAATTATAAGCAAAATGTACATTCAGGCTCTTGAGGAGCGTCTTTCCAAGATGGAAGCAGTCCTTAATCAAGCTGGATTGCCTCGGCCTGGCGCACCGCCCACCAGAGTCTCGCCATCCGAGACTGATGCTGCCTCCGTCTCGGTGGCTCCCGCGCCACACGGTTTCCCAAGCGCAACTGCGGCGCCAAGTCAAGCGGGCACGTCGCGAGTAGATGCTTTGCAAACTTCCTTCAATCAAATGTCAACGGACCATGCGATGATTGACGGAACCGACCCAAATGATTCATCCGATCAACCTACGCCAAAACCAGCTGCAACTCAACATGTTCCCGACCCACCGAACCCGTTGGGACCAAAAATGCCAGTCTTCGCAGTCATTGCGAGCAGAATCAAGGAAGTTAACTCCGCGTCGTATTGCTCCACGTTCAACAGACAGGTCTTTACTCCACGTCTCGATCGAGAAGAGGCTATCACGATGCTGATGCCCCTTTACGACGACGTAATAAGCAACTACCCACTTCTCAACTTTCACTATTTTGTGAACCGATTTGAAACTGTTCCGAATGCAGAGGATTCGTTCAACAGTACTTCAGGCTGGGCGTATATGAACGCGGTCATTGCCGTTGGGACCCGGTGGAAGACGATCAATAGCGCGTTCCAGGAAGTATGCCAACTGGCATGGCCATTTTTGAAGAATGCTTTCTCAGTCCTCACGGAACTAATGGTCAAAGGCGACGATCTTCTGTCCGTTCAAGCTGTTGTGGCAATGGCGGTTTTTATGCAGGGGACGACGTGCTCAAGGACGGCAGCTCTACTTTCATCTGATGCGGTAAGATTATCGCAGAACATTGGACTTCATAGGCAGCCCTGCACCATGATGTCGATGTGTATGCAAGATGTGGAAGCACGCAGTCGAGTATTCTGGGCCGCATATATCCTTGACAAGGAAATGGGGCTCAATCACGGTCTGGACTCGATCCAAGATGATGATGACATTGAGACGGAATTACCGACAGGTTTGGGAGAGGGTGTAGACATTCTCAACTTGCGTGCCAAACTCGCCATGGTTGAATCCTCCATTAGACGGCGGCTTTACACTGCGAAAGGACTGCGACTTAACGACGATGATGTGGTCAAGGCCATCATAGATCTTGATGCTCTGCTCGAAGAGTGGAGGTCCAGTCTGCCAGCAGATCTTCAGCCAACCTACGACTCCCCCAAATCCGGTCAAGACTTTGCTCCGGACGTTTTGAACTTACATCTGGCCTTTTACCGCTGCACACTTATGGTGCACTGGGCAGCGAGGCGACACAGCCAGTTCAAGACTGTGGCCGTTCTCTTGGGAACACCGGCAGGTTTCGAGATGCCCTATATTCAGCTTTCGTTCTCCCAGAAACGGTGCCGCACAGCTGCCCATGCGACCTTGGGACTGTTCAGAACGATCTCGACACCGCAATACTCAGATCTCTGGTAGGACTCCGAATGTTACTCAAGGGAGACAAATCTCTGACATCAATCTCTTAGGCGAATCCTGTGCTATCCTCTTTGCGCAAGCATGACTCTTCTCACGGATGTACTGGAGAACCCTGGTTCCTCTCGCGCGCGCAGCGATCTCGGGGCCACAAGATCATTCGCTGGCTTCCTACAGAGATTTGAGAAAACAGAGGGGTGCGACTTGAAGCGCGTGCTGACCGCGTGTGCCATGCTGCAAAGGACAGTGCAATACGCAGTGGATGATGCTCAGAACACCATGCGTGCCCAAAATCTGGTGGGCGGCACTGGTGGCGGTATCTCATTGATACCGGGGTTTGCGTTGAACGAAGACGCGCAGGTAAGACCGATATCGCCCTGCAGTGAATACCGAGCACTATCTGATTCTGTTTCAGGCTTTACAGTCGCTACTCGGTGCAACAACCCACCCGATGTATCTGGTGCAAGGACTCATGGGAAATCTACCAAACCGAGACCAGAGTCTTACTGTAAGACTGGCTCACCTGCTCGGAACTCCCTTTGAAGGAGGCAAGCCAGGCAGCCCGCTTGGGTCTCAGCCGCTACAGCCGGAGACGTACGGCTTCGGCTTTGGGCAAGGGCAAGCTGGCAACGACCCGACAGCGAATTGGTCTTGAAATGAACGACATAATTGAAGGAAGATTCGAAGGGCATCAAATGGGCTTAGGAGTCAACGTTATTCTGCCTCGGAAAATGGAGGCAATTTACAGGTTCGTCCGCGAGGGAGGCAGCCGCTCTTCGGCGCTGAGACATTCCTGCAGCATTAGCGCTGTTCCACGCAAGGGGATGAGTCGAACTGAGCTGTTCCAAATGAGGGCTGCCTGATGTCGAATAGGAAATGAGCCAAGCTGGAGTAAGCTTCATTTGGGTGTGCGGTGGATGTGTGCCACGCTCCTCTGCGGCAAAGTCGGCCTGGGCTACACAGACAGCCCAAGAAAATTGCCGGGTACCTCCGTACAAAAAAAAGCAAGTGAACATAATGATAGATAGACAAAATCTAATAGCAATCATGAACAAGATAAACAACAGTAGCAAAGCTAGGACGTTAGGTGTGAAGTCTAAAGCTTGGATCGACAGATCCAGTTGGGCATTTTGGTAGCGCTTGTTCCAGAGCTGTGTTACATTCCACCTCAGCCAAGTAAAGCCAAGATCTTCATATTAGCACCGATCTCCCCATATCCTCACGCGAGCTATTCCGCCAAGTTCCGCGTTGCCGGTATCCGCCATTGCGCCCGGAGACAGGGGGCGGAAGTCTTTGCTTTACTGTTTCCGCCCCATCCCCATCGTCAATTAGTAGTCACTTGCAAGTCCAGTCCGGGACGAAGGATTTGGCTTGGGCAAGTATCACCGCCCTATCAGAGGCGAGATCCCAATCGCACACGCAATGTCTTCGCCCGGCTTAGCTGTCTTACGCCCAACTGCAGGGGAATAAGTCGGCTGGGCGCTCATGACCACCAAGTCGATGATGACCTTGTCGAAGGAGCGGGTTCGTGTAAGCGACGACACATGGCGAGATGTGGCCGTAAGCCCCAGATCGTTCTCTGAGACGATAGGGACGGCTCTTGGATCAATAAAGTTGAGCTGGTTCCGCCCGCGCGCCAGTCACCTGGATTGAATCCTGCGCAGTGCTCCTCCTTCGTTCTTTCCCCAATGGATTTATGCCAAGCCTAAGAAATTCCATAGATCTTAGGCGTCCTCTCATTATCATTCTTTTGTCCAACATCTGCTGTTGAGGGAATGGCGGTAGGCTTCACTCCTTGGGCTACAAAGCCGCACTCGCCCGTGTACAGCAAGATCTACGCAGATGACCTTGAGGCACCTCCATCTCCAGGGTTTCGAACGAGAAAGCCATCGAGATGGCTTCATCGTTTGTCGCCAAAAGCCATGCTTGGGCTCGTAGCTTCTGTTTTTATATTTTCCTGTCTTGTGGTCACAGCTGTGAGTCCACGCTCTGGTTCCAACAACCTTGATCCTAGCTGACAATGCACGCAACAGAGTCATGAGAACATATCTGCCTCAAAGCCTCCATCGAACCACACTGGCATAGCACCTATACCAGCCATCCAAAAGGGTGGACCCAGACGTCTCCGTGTTATAGTTCCAGCAGATGGGCCGGGGCCAGACCTCTGCAAGATGCTCATGTCGGTACTTGTTTCCGGTTATCCGAGCCCTGTGATCGTCAACTGGGGAAGAGACTTTCACAAGTCGCCTGGGTGGTTTGGTGGCTCTCACTTGGGCAAGATCGACGGCACACTTGAGTTCCTCGATGCCATCATATCAGACCGGGCACCTAAGGACGAACGTCTCGGCCCAGATGATCTGATCCTCGTGGTCGACGCTTACGACCTTTGGTTTCAGCTGCCACCGTCCTTGCTCATCCGCAGGTACATGGCACAGAACTTCGCCGCAGAAGAGCGCATCCGCAAGGAGTGGGGCATCTCGGCTCCCTGGTTCTCGTCCAACAAGACGGAATTCGTCCCCAAGCAGTCAATCATCATCTCTACTCAGAAGAAGTGCTGGCCCAAGTCCGACCTTGGTTCCGATCCTCACTGTGATGAGCTGCCGGAGTCGCCTGCGCGCGAAGATCTTTATGGCCCGCACACCGACGAGGATCCTGAGCAATTTCATGATGTTCGCCCGCGATACGTCAACAGTGGCAGCTTCATGGGTCCTGTCGGAGACATGCGTCGCTTGCTTCGTCGTGCTCAGGAGAAGGTCGAGGAGAAGCGCGCTGCAGGCATCAACATCTTTAGTGATCAAGGCATCTTTGCTGAGATGTTTGGCGAGCAAGAGATGTGGCGGGCCTCCAAACGGAGATACCATGCTTCCGGGAAGATCATCCAGGACGCCGAACTCGAGATTGAAGCCGATCATTTCGACTACAGTATCGGCCTTGACTACATCCAAGATCTATTCACTCCGACCGTCTTTGAAGAGGACGATGGCGAATACGTCATTTTGAGGAATACCACCGCACTTCAAAAAGCGGCTGAAGATCGAGTGATCATTCCTCCTCGAGTATACGGTGTACCCGAGGATATGCTTGGGATTCGCACACCTTTGTCCGAGGCAGAAATAGACACTCAAGCGGACTGGGCAGACCTCCCGCTCTATACCGACTTTTGGAGCACTTCCGTTCCAGCCATTGTGCATCACAACGCACATCGCAATGGTCTCAAGGGTCAGAGGCTTTCTGGGTGGTGGAAAGAGACATGGTTCTTTCCGCACCTCCGGCGTCTACTGGAATTGCACTCTCAACCCAAGTCTCTGGAGCCGCTCTTCAAGGTCTCTGGGCAGAACGGTGCAAAGGATCTCTCGTTCTGGGCGCCAGCATCGGATGCCACGAAGCGAAACACACGCATCTTTGACAAAGAAAAGTTGAAGGATGAAGGGCTGCCAGAGTCTGATTGGGATGGCTTGTGCATCAAAGAGGGTCATGAAGATTGGTGGAGTGAGATCTTGCAGGATGACGAAGGTCCTCTCCACGTCGGAGGTTCCGCGGCATCCGAATCATAGCGTCTTCGGAGATACAAGAGGTTGATGTCCTCAGAACCGGAACAAGGGTCTCTCTTGTGTATTGTAACATAACTGCATTCTTACATATGTTGTACAGTAAATACTTGGCTGCCTAGGTGTGTATTCACCCAATACGTTTTGCTGAGACCTTCGTCACAAAAAAGAGTGCATTTTCCTCCAATTTGAAACCATAAGTATCGCTACCGTCATCCGTAATTATCGCTTCGCCATGTGAGTGTTTTATTGCCACTGAGTGTTTCATCCAAAGACACACACTCGGCTGCAATTAGCGACGCCCGACCCTGTTCACGCTTTTTTCTCCTCTCTAATCATTGCCTCATATGTGTTTATTAGGTACATGTTTGACGGATTACGTGCTATCCCCGATTGAGAACTACGGAGGATGATCGACGGCGGTATATTGGTGATGGATTCTCTAGATCCTGAGCGGTATTCAACCAAATCTTAACTATCAAGACAGACTTGAGCTAGCACCAGGGTATCAGTTAGAAGAGGCCAACGTTCCGTCCGAGAATGCAGCATCTGTCCTGATGTTCTCTTTATGCAGAGACTTCTGCTATCCAGGCGGATACTTCTGGCTAGCCTGACGGAGGGCTGTGTGTATCATGTCTTATAAGATAACTATTATTCCGTTTTTGTAGCTTTGGTATGTCACTGTTTTCATCTCTGGTATTTGTACTCTCGTCCTTCTTCTTATTAAATTATTAATACTATCCCTGCTATTTTTCTTGGTCGATTATGGAAATCCATGCACGTGTTTCGGTTCTTTATACCTACGTAAAGTGCCTTTTCGAACAGCACATAGCACAGATCTTGAACCGTTTGCAGG
This sequence comes from Colletotrichum noveboracense, assembly GCA_026319125.1. NCBI lineage: Eukaryota > Fungi > Ascomycota > Sordariomycetes > Glomerellales > Glomerellaceae > Colletotrichum > Colletotrichum noveboracense. The sequence continues at coordinate 7,727 of JANUHK010000298.1, read as the reverse complement.
CAGTTGATGTAATCCTGCGCTAGGTATAAGTTCATATAAATATAGTATTGTAGTGTGCCATGGGCCAACAACCCACTTGTAAGGGTTATGCGCAGCCAGTTTATCCGCGGTGGCAAACGGCATTGGCCCAGAGCGTTGGGCACAACAGCAGCTACCCAGCTGAAGTACAAGGGCTACATCACCAAGCCCTGAAAGCATTGATAACTCTTGCTACAGATGCCGAGCCTCTCGGGTTCATGTGTACGCGTGCTTCAGTACGCCAATGATTGCAGTGGTCTGAGCCCCGTGGCCCTTGTGCCTTGTGGTAGTACGGATGCAATGCACGATGACATCCTCAAGAGCCTTGCATTCCAATATACCGTTATCTTTCGAAGGTTTGTCCTGAAGATGCCGGAAGTGTTAACTAGAACTATACGAGCATCGGAAGTCTTGGCTGCAGGTGTGTGGCTTCCCCTGGCGCCAACCACCCCTACCCCGTTTTGAGGTTGGCCTGCGTAGCTTCAATTCTCCTGTTGAATGGCAGCTATCGTTCTGGAACACAATTTGGTCTTGGACACGAGAATCTCTTCCATTGGATTCAAGCTCAGAAACGCTTTGCGTACGCCTAGCTTCGAAAGACAAAAAAGCAATCAGAATTGCAATTCCTTCCTCTCGCTGAATTTCCGTATCAATGAAGCTGGCAAGTTGACATTCAAACTTGCCGTTCCCTTCGCACAGCTTTGCGTCATTCTGATGATCTCAAAAGGAGCCAGCATACCAAACGAAACCCATCACGAGACCCTATCTGTGGATAATCAACCACGCTCGCAGGCTGAAAAAAAGGCTCTCATCCCAGAGGGGTTCGAATCCTATTCCGAATCAGGTCGATTCAACCCACTTAACCTCGTGCAGCTCTTGGCCTTTTCCCATCCAGCAAAAGCGGTGGTGGGGGGGAGGAAGGGGATCTACAGGGAACACGAGGTGCTGGTATGCTATTTCGAGGCCATCTAGGCAGCAGCATTTAGAGCACTACCTTTCCCGCCGGAAGGATTCGACTGCCGGAACGGGCAACCAAAACGCTCTCGAACCACCAAAGGAGCAGCGGGCTGTACAGTATCGTCGTGCATTCCAACTGCCTCGTTCGCGAAACTTAATTGGTTGGCAGGGGAGTTCGTGAGTAGTGCCTTAACAACGATGCAGCGACACGCGTTCACCTACCCCATGTTTCACCGTGGGAACAACAACTTGGATCAGACGTGATTGGAGGGACGGACATGCCGTCCGGTTGGTTGTTGAGATAACAAGCCTCGCGACTCAAGAGTCTATTTGAATGCTGTGTTTCCCGCGTTGTCGAAGCCTCTTCAGACCATCAACAATCGCTACTCGCCCTCGACATCACATTCGTTTATACACACCCAAACAAACTCTAGTTGAAAGCACCTATGCACAAGACCGGTGCGTTCTCAATCGATATCCCTCAATCTCTTCCATCTTCTCACTAACACCATCATCGTAGACATCATGGCCGACGCCCAGAACCCCGAAGACCAAACCGGCATCCGCTCCCCTTTGCCTCTCTACCAATCCATCCGCACTCCCCCCTCGACAATCACCCACCATACCGGTGGCTGCAACGGCAGCCACTGCCAGACGACCTTTGTCCAGCCCTGCCACCACGGAGAGTCCGTCGGCGAAGGCTCCCGGTCCAACATGGTGCCTCTGCCCATGCTGGGCCGATTCCCGGCTCTCGTCGAATGCCCCGGCTGCAAGGGCGTTGCTCCCACCACCACCGAGCACACCATTGGAAAGGGTACTCAGTAAGTAATTTTCTCTGATTGTCTCTACCGCTGATAATTTCAAGTTGGCTAACACATAACCAGCTGGATGGCCGTCATGTTCTTTTGCACCACCGGCGTTGGCGTGTTCATCCCCTACTCCATGAAGCCCTTCAAGAACGTCCGCCACAACTGCATGCGCTGCGGACGCACCCTCGCTACCAACCGATTCGGCGGTGGAACCAAGGCTCACCTGATGTAAAGGATGGAATGACATTGGCTTTTGACCTCATCCTCATCATATTGACTACGGGAAATATACGCGGCAATAACACGATCTAGTGCCTCTGGCAGGCATGTCGAGTTCTGGATCCAGGACTCATAATCTCTTTTGTTCAGAAACGAATCAAACGGCAGATATATTAGTACTCTAAAAGCAAGCTTGCACCAACTTCAAGATCTAGTGATTGTGCTTTGCTTGCTGATGCTACAGCTCCTGGCTTTGGCTAAGCGTCTCCATGTGTAAGAGTTGTTTCAGAGGTGGACTAGTCAAGTGTGCACAACAAATAGGTCTTCACAGATGCGATGAAACCGATGAAGACATTACGGGCAAGACAAAGGCCCACGCAAAGGCAGCAGAAGATGAGGTCAAAGAGAAAAAACAGAACGCTTCAATTTTAAAAGAATTTAGAGACCCTGTGGCTCATAATACTCCTTAAACCTATCAGATTGGTCCCATTCAACGGTCCAGATAAGCTCCCAACAGTCAATAAGCAGTCGAGGAAACCTTACGCCCCAAAATGAAAGATACCCATCCGGCAATGGGCCAACCGCCTTTTTCAACGAATCCGACATGTCCTCGTAATGGTTCTTCTTGTTGCGCAGGGCGCGCAACAGATCAAGCATCTTCGAACCCGTGTATTTACGTTGTTTGCCCAGAGAGTCGACAAACTCACGCGGTAATTGGCGGAGGAAATCACCCTTAGTGATTTCTGGCGCATATTCCTCCATCTTCTGCAACGGTCCGCTCGGGGGGTCTCTGGGCTCCTTCTCAAAAGAGTCGGATACATCGCAGAGAAATGCGAGACGTTTCTTGGCGGGCCAGAAGAAGGGATGAGCCAAGACTTCGCGGGCCGTTGGGCGTTCTTTGGGCTCCGCGTTCAACATCCAGCCTATGAGATGCTTGGCTTCGGGAGCAACATCACCGAGCGAATCCAACGGCGAGAGGTTGAAGTTGCCCTTGCGAATATTGACCTCTCTCATGTAACGGTCGCCGCAGTCAAAGGGATGCAGACCGTTAGTCAGGACGTAGAAGAAAACCAAGCCCAAGCTGAAGATGTCGATGGAGCGGGTGGCGCGGCGTCCAGAAACCATGTCGGAGCCGACGAGAATCGAACCGGAGCCACTATTGATGCTGTCAACCATGGCGGTGTGGTTCGCATCGTCATCCAGCAACAATTCCGGGGCTCGCCAACCAGAGGTACCAGCAGCGCGACCGGTCGTTGCGCCAAACGACGACTGCCCACCTTCCAACTTCTTGCACAGACCAAAGTCGGAAACCAGAAGGCGGGGCTTGCCGTGCTTGTCGACGTTGACCAAAATGTTCTGGGGCTTCAGGTCGCGGTGAACGATGCGAAGCTGGTGCAAGTGGTTGATCCCGTTTGTGATTTGGTACAAAACACCGGGAATGTCGGCCTTGCCAGCTTGTGCCAGCTTTCCAAAGTGATGGGGCTTCTCGACGACATCAGCGAGGGATGCAGCGCATCGCTCAAGGGCAATGTACAAGAAACCGTCTCTGACTTGCTGAGCGTAGTAACGAATGACATTGGGATGGTCGTCACTTTCCCTCAGCAGCCTGGTTTCCTGGGAGGCGATATCATAGAATTGAATCAACATGCGCTTCACAGCAACCTCACGTCCGTCAAACTTGCCAGCGAAGACAAGAGTACCGTTGCTGCCAGTGCCAAGTTGATTGTCGGTGTCGACCTCGATATTTCCCATACGAATGATCGGGCCAGAAACCGCTTGCATGTCGTTCGTGACTGTAACAACATCGGGCTCCAATTGGGTCACCTGGCCTCCCAGCTTCTTGGCCTTGTTGACGGCGTCTTCCACAGACTGTGGTGGGTCATCATCGCGGGACTGTGATGCTTCTTCCCGCTTTTTGCCCTTGCGGTGCTTAGTGCCGCCGCGTCGTCCGCGGTGAGCCGGCTTCTTCTTCTTAACTTCAGGGGTTCCAGGCTCTGGCGGTGTCAACGATTGGTCGCTGGGGGCGGCGGCTGGCTTGGGGGTCGACGCCCCCGACCTGTCAGGTTGTGGGGGTGGTGCCTCACGGGCCGTGGCGGGTGCCTCGGCCTCGGCCTTGTCAACAGGGGCCTCTTCAACCTTGGGTTCAGGGGCAGGCTCCTCGATCTTGGGGATGTTCTCCGCAGTCGCGGGCGGCAGGACCTGGTCATGAACCGTGTGCTCTGGCGTTACGGTGTCGCCATTGTCCTCCGTATCTGTGGTCTCCTCCCACTTGTACCATTTCGTTGTCTTGGCCTTGTACCAGCGACGCAAGTCCTTCTGGTAGAGGAACAAGAGAGAGGCGACGAGAAGGATGAAGATGGGGTTGGAGAAGAAGTCGATGAAGCTGTTGGACACCTGCTGCGGGATTTGCTTGACCTTGTTCACGATCGTCGTTTCGACAGGTTCATACTCTTCGTCTGGCTGATGCGTGGGCACAGGCAGCGCCGAGTCGTTCTCAGGGTCCACGTCGATGACGTCCTGCCGACCTGGCAGACTAGGGGTTTGGTAGATCATCTTGCCTTTGTGGACGGCATCCATGTTGTGGGTTCCAATCATGGCCCTGATTCGCTGGGTCTCGTTCATCTTCTCCCATGGGTGGCCGAGCTGGAGCCAGTCGGGCTCCGAAGTCTTGGCTGTGGGAGCAAGCACCATGAGAGGATATGAACGGCCTGAAAGGGCATACCAGTTTCCCGTTTCGGTCTGGTTTACAAAAATTCGCTGGTTTCTGACGCGAGCGATGGACTCGTCTTTAGCCGGTGGAACGGGCTGTGGGAGGACGATCAGGTCGGGGTTGCTCTCGGGAAGCACTCCCCACGGCCGACAGACATCAAAGACCTTGACCACTGGGGCGGGGAACTTTTCGCTGCAGAACAATCCCTCCTCGGGTCGGTCATGTTCAAAATTGTCTCGGCTGTAGTCGAGCCCGTAAACTCGGCCATCGTGTCTAGTTGTATGATAACGATTGTCGATGGACTGATGGTATTGATTCAACAGGTCCCAGTCGTTGGTGTTGGGGGTCCAGTCGAAGTACTTTAAAGACGCAATCTGACGGCCGTCTTTCCGAGCGATGCCGACCTCGTACTCGGTGCGGCCGAGCGTGATTGTGCCTGTGGAGCTGCACTCCTCATTGTTTTGGTCGTACAACGCGTTGGGTCGCAGGCAGCTCTCGGCCTCGTTAACGTGCGAGCCGCCAGACCCGAACCACTTCAGTACTCGGCCGGTGGCGGCGTCGAGGGTTATCATTGTCGTCTTCTTTGTGCCGGTGTAGACGATGGGCGGGTTGTCGAGGGCAGACGCGCCCTCGTCGACCATCTGCTTCATGGTCAAGCCGGTGGACAACAGCCTGGGCTCGCTGGCACCGGGGACCCAGTAGTAAATATCTCCGTCGCGGTTTGGCTCAATGGCCCAGACGTAGTGGTCGATGAAGTTGTAGTCGTCGTCGAGTTCGGACGCGTTGAGGCGGAAGTGTTTTGTTTCGACCATGGACTGGTCGACCTCGAGGTGCCAACGCTCGCGGGCAGTGAAGCGGTCGCTAGCATAGAGGTGTCCATCGACGGTCGCCAAGAGGACAAAGTCTTCTACTTCCCAGTCCTTCAGACTCCGCGCATGGTGCTGCGTAGAGATCCCGTTGGCCCCGGCAACACGGGACACAATGGGTCGATGTCCAGAAGGAGATGGTGCTCTCACGGACTGAGCCGGAGCCAAAGTTGCGACGGCGCTCGCATCGTTAGGAATGATTATAGATTCGGGGGTGTTCCGACGGTTGTTGAGTTGTTCTTTGGAAGACGTAACGGTCTTCTTGCGTCGTTGAGACACGGCAGCATTGTCGGCCTCAAGAGTGGCAGCCCAGTTGCGGGCTGCTTCGGGGTTTATGTCGTGTATGCCCTCATGTTGGCTGCTCCCGGGGGCAGGCTGTTGGACTCTCGGGAGGGCGTCGATGGGTTGTTGTTGGGCATCGGCGAGGGGGATGCAGGAGATGACGAGGACTGCTAGAGCAAGCAGGTAGGTCCGCTGGTTGGCGCCGCGCCTCCCTTCACGAGGCGGGCGTCGCAGCATGGTCGTTTTGTCGTGATGCGGGAGGGATTTACATCAACGCTTCCCAGTCGTTGTCGAGATGCAGGCGAGACATAGGAGCAGTGGTATAGGCGGTGGGAGCGGTGGGAGCGGTGGTTGTGGTCGTCGTGGAGGTGACGCTGGCGATGATGGTTCGAGGGCAGCGGAGGCCGTGGACCATGTGAAGGTGGGTTGGTTGGGCTAGCGAACTAAATCGGGCCCAGGCACAGGTACGGCGAATACAGACAGCAGACGCAGATGGGCCGCTGTGGGGTGGGATATGTACTCGGATGGATCAAAAAGATGATGCTGGCGATGGAAGAAATGCACCTTGAAGTATCGGGGAGGGGAGGTTGAAGGTTGCAGAAGAAAGCGCGGGAGGGCGGGAAGGACCTGAGTCTGAGTCTGGGTGGAAGTGGTGGTTTCCTCGGAAAGAGGGAGGGTTCGAATGCTACTTGCCGGGTTACTGCCTCTTCTTTTTTTTTGCGCCGGGCCTTGTCAGCTCTGTGGTTTTTTTCGCCTTTTTTTTTTTTTTTTTTTTTTTTTTTTTGGCTGAAGCACAAGCCGTCCACAGTCAGTTCACTGTTCAGCAGTCAGTCAGCCAGCCCCAAGCTGGATGGTATGTAGGTACTTAGGTAGGTCAGGTACCTACCTCAGCACGCACTGAGTGAGCAGAGCAGGTGAGGTGCCACAGGGTGGTTGCTGTCGACCGGGTGGTTTCTTGGTTGTTGTGGGCAAGTAGCTTTTGGCGGTGAAAAAGGCGGAAAGATACCTTGGTGGCACCCCAATAAGCGACTGGACTGGACGGCACGGCTGGGTCTGTCTGCAGCTGGGCAGTTGCTGCTGCTTGCCTGCTTGCCTGCTTGCCGCTGCTGGAGGCGTGGCTTTGCTCTGGGCTCTGGCGTGTGGTGTGCCGTGTGGTGGAAGGCAAGGGAAGCAGTTAGCACCGGCGGGACTCGTACCACACCACGGTCCACGGCTGCACGGGCTGACGGGGATCAGGTCTGGAAGGGGGGGCCGAAGGGAACTGTGGGCACCTCAGGGGAAGAGGAAACACACTGGAAGGCGCAGGGGCCTGACCGTACAGTACGTTAACTGTCTGTCACGGTGCATTTACGTACAGTTCTTTTTACGGAGCGACACCGTTGAGCCCCACCATTCCCGTCAAGCGAACCCCACCCGCTGTCGGCCAGCCAGCCAGTCAGAGGGAGGCGTTGCTCCCCCAGTTTCGAAAGGGAGGAGACACTAGGTACCTACGGCCACAGGCACAGGACACCCACCGGACAGCCCATCGCATTCTGGGACGCCCCTTGGGATCCTCAAACTGTGGCAAACTAAAATCGCGGGGTTTTTTTGCCCATCACTCTCCCTCCAACTGTTGCTGCTGCTGCTGACGACTGACCCCCAAAACCAAAAAAAAGTCCACCACTTGAACACTGGAGATGGGGTGATGTGCGGGTATGAAGACGTCAACCATGATATCGGTCATCATGCACACACATTCAACGACATCAACAGACTCGACAACACCTCGCGACCAAGCAAACACTCACACGAAGAAAGGTCGACAAGTCCAAATTTCCAGATTCAGGGTCTTGTTAGGGCTCCGGCTCCCGAACCCTTAAAGCCAGC